>PKMM01023491.1:420921-474348 GCA_002933915.1 Eutrema heterophyllum | reverse complement strand
ATTATTATGTAGAGAAATATGTATTAACAAGACTAATATATTGTATTTTATAGCTACTGAATAAAAACCCAATATAGCTATTGAATATATTGTATTGTATGTATATAAATACAACACATCAACTTAAAATATAAATTTTTTCATAATTTCAAAAAAACAAAAAAAAAAATCAAATTTTTTTTTTTTTTTTTTTTAAAAATCGGAAAAAATGGGCCAAAAATCGGATTAATCCGGTCAACGCCTAACTCCGCCGCCTAGGTACTAATCTCCCAGGTGTCCGGCCGCCTAGCGCCTAGACAGCCGCCTAGGCGGCTAGGCGGCGCTTTTTAGAACAAGGGTAAAAACTATTTAAGTTTAATTTAAATAACTTGTGTTGTGGCATTGTGGATAATATTCCCTAATTTAAACATGTATCCGAATTTCTAATGGCTAATCATTGTTTCTTCAAATGAACATGTTTTCATTTTTATTTTTATTTTCCATCGAACATGTTTTCAGATTTAAATTCTTATATCATACATGAAAATTAAAAATAACTAGACGAAAAAAAAAACGATGGAAAAAATAAAGCACTACCAGTTAAGTTGCAGAGAAACAGAGTAATAGGAAAGAAACATATTTTAATTTGTCATTTTTTTTCTCAAGGATTTACGTTTACAAAAGTTTATATAACCTTTCCCTATTACAAAACGACAATTGTCACAGACTCCTAGTAGCTCATGAGAGGATCAAATCGGATTGCTAAGGGACGATCTCATGCGACGCTCTGCATTTTTTGTTGCACTGTTCTCTCGCGCTTGATACACTTTATGTGTGTTTCACGCGCTGACATCTCTGACTTAGGCTTAATTTTCGGCTGGCCCACGTATACTCTTCGTTTTCTTGTTTTCTTTAGTCAAAACTTCTATTTTTTTTGTAAATGAAAAGACTCTAAGAGTCTTTCAAGACTAAGGTCCAGACGAAAACAGAATGCAGAGATATGGGACTTTGGACTTTTAATTTAGCCCAAACAAAGAAAGAAGAAACATGCCCTAATCTTTCCAAATCTTCGTTTTCAACAGCTCTCTGCACTAGAGAGTAGGGGTGGGCGTTCGGATCCTCGGATCGGGTTCAGATCGGGTATTTCGGGTTTCGGGTTTAGGGATTTAGGTACCGATCGGGTATTTTAAAAATTTGGATCGAGTTCGGATCGGATCAGGTATTTTTTTTAAGATCCGCAATTTTTCGGTTATGTTCGGATCCAGATCCGAAAGTATCCAAAAGTATCCACAATACCCGAAGAACCCGAAATCTGAGACAAAACACAAAAACATGAATATTCATTTCAATAAAACCAATATACTTTCAAACCAATAGTAGAAAAATCCAGAAAATAACAAAATAGGTCTATCCGATATACCCATAATATCGAAAATATACATAAAATACTTGAAATACCCAAAAAATAATTAATATATTCGGGTTTATAGTTGTAATTTTGGGTATTTGGGTTATATCAAGTCTAAATATAATTAGTATATTTGGGTATATAATTACACTTCGGATATTTCGGATATCCATTCAGTTCTTGGTTCGGGTTCGATTCTTTGGGTATAGGAATTTAGGATCCGATCGTGTATTTTAAAAATTCGGATCGGTTTGGTTCGGTACCGATTCGGATTTTCGGATCCGGATTTTTGTCCAGCCATACCAGAGAGTATCACACGCTTTTAGAGATGTTAAAATGGGTCAAAAATTAGCGGCCCTAATGTTTTATGAAATAATTTTTAGTGGGTCTAAACAGGCTAGCCCGTTTATTAAATAGATTTTTACAAACGGACGGTCCGTTTAAATGATTCATGTTTTAAAAAAAAACCTATATATGCAATTTAAAAGATATGAATTTTGGTGTTTAACTAGGAAGAATCCTTTAAGAAACTTAACTAATTTAATTATTTTAAAATATGCATAACACCAAATAATTAATATATATATGATATTATACTATATATTGATTTTTAAACTTTTCCCCCAAAATTGCCTTATTTTATCAACATGCAAAATTAGCAACATATTTAAATTTTGGTGTAAAAGAGAGATTTCTGGCTTGTAAATGAGCCCTCACTATTTCTGGCTTGTAAATTGCCTTATTATATCTAATAATTAAAGCAACTTCCTAAAAAGTTATTTGCATATACCTAATAAAACGTATATATACATTTTATTCATATATACCATTACAACCATTAAACTATTGAATTGTTTATTCAAGACTTCCATTGTAAATTGGTCTAAGAAAGATCTCTGGTGTCAAAAAGAAAAAGATGATACCTACAAGGCTATACCTACTACAAGGCTAATAAATATCTGAAAAGTAAATTAAGTCGTAAATGGATTTGTGCAACATCCTAATTTAAAGAAAGCTGTTGGGGACTGGGAAGTGTGTTTTCGAGGTGGTTATTTCTGGGAAAGGTACCTAATGATTCGTCATTATTGTCTACTCTTTCTTTTTTGTCTCAGTTTTTTTGAGAAAAAATTATACTATGAAAAAGGGAAATTGGCATGACAAGGTTGATAAATAAAGTTTACATTTCAAAATAAATAAATATGTTAGGTGAAAAATATCACGTGGAGGTACAGATTAAGCGAGTACGCACCACGCGCCGGTGCTGAGACTGGGTTTGGATTTTGACGAACATTTGCCTTTGTTCACATGCGATGTTCCCTCTTAAATATCCACCGTCACCACTCCCTCATTTATTACAAGCCAGAAATCTCTCTCTCCCCTTCATACTCTTTTACAGCCATTTGCGCATTGTTATCTTGTAGAGAGAGAGAGAGAGCGGTTATTGAAGGATTCTCTCTGGAGAGAAAAGCGTGCTTTGTTTTTTTTTTTTTGTTCTGATCTGATTTTCCTCTGCTTCATTTTCTCGAGAAAATGAAGCAGAACGGAGCTGGTAGAGTGGATCTGGACGGCAGGCCGATAAAGCCGATCACTATATGCATGATCGGTGCCGGAGATTTCATCGGCTCGCACCTCTGTGAAAAGCTTTCGACGGAGACACCGCACAACGTCCTTGCGGTCGACGTCTACAATGACAAGATCAAGCACTTGCTCGAGGCGGATTCTGTTGAATGGACCTGTCGGATCCAGTTTCATCGCATCAACATCAAATGACTCGAGGCTTGAAGGACTTACCAAGATGGCGGATCTGGTATGTGATAGCTGTTCCTATAGCGATTTCGCTTTTATCTGTTCTTCATTGTCCATGGCTAAGCAAGAAAAAACATGTTAGAGAGATTGAAAATGACAATTAGTGTCGTGATTGATGATTGCAGAATCAGATCTGATCCGTTTATCGGAATTCAGATATTTAATTTTGTTGCGCACTTCCGCTTTTCTCTTTCATTATCTGCTTTTACTGCTTTAATTCCTAGCGGTTATGCTTCCTTCACCTGTATCTGCATATTTTCTCGATGTGTTATCTTGCAGGCGGTAATGTCTGATGTAATTCTCACTTTTTTCTTTTTCTATGCAGACTATAAATCTTGCTGCGATCTGTACTATCTACAGCAATTTCATTGACGCGCTCCCAGCTGTATATATTTCTTACTTCCTCCATTACTTTGCTTTAGCTGTTGTTTGAAGCATTTCAAAGAATTGAGGAAAATCTTTTGGAAACAGTTATGTGTTCATTATTTGTTGAAATTGATTGGTCAATGGGTTGGCTATGCAGGTTAAATACTGCTTTGAAAACAACTAGCGTCTCATTTACTTTTCTACATGTGAAGTATATGGAAAAACCATAGGAAGCTTTCTTCCGAAAGATCATCCCCTGCGTGAGGTCAGGCCTTTTTACACCTTTGCTTTCAACATTTTGTTGTCTGTTTATTCATCATCACCTCTAGATCAATCTCACCACTAAATGTACTGAGGAACATATTTTACCTGCCATTTTCTTTCTTTTCCTAGCCATGGGGCTTTTATGAATGTCTGGGATCTTAAGTACGGAGAAAACATGGTTTCTTGACCTGCAATTGCCTAAGGTTGGTTGCATTGTTTACAAATGTTGTTTTCTTCAGGATCCTTCTTTTTATGTTCTCAAAGAAGATATTTCCCGTTGCATATTTTGGTTCCATTGCCTAAGGTTGGTTGCATTGTTTACAATTGATTGAAATTTGTTCCAGATGTAAACGGAAGTTCAAAGCAGAACAGAAGTGAAAAGAAGAGCAGGAAGGCAATGTTGAAGCTCGGTATGAAACCAGTCACAGGTGTTAGCAGAGTAACCATCAAAAGAACCAAAAACGTAAAACCCCAAAACCGTTCTCTGTTTTCACTAAGCTTAGATATATATCTATGCGCCTAACATTCTAACCATCCAGAAACTTAATGTTATCAGGTGCTCTTCTTCATCTCAAAACCTGATGTCTTCAAGAGCCCTCATTCAGAAACTTATGTTATATTCGGTGAGGCCAAGATTGAGGACTTGAGCTCTCAGCTTCAAACACAAGCCGCTCAACAATTTAGGATGCCTGAAATTGGAGCCACTTCTCAGAGAGCAGAGGCATCAACAGCCACAGAAGAAGATGAAGAGAAATTTGATGAGACCGGTGTCGAGGCCCGTGACATTGACTTGGTCATGACTCAGGCTGGAGTTTCGCGCAGCAAAGCGGTTAAGGCACTCAAGGGTCACGATGGAGACATTGTAAGTGCAATAATGGAACTCACTACTTGAGAGATAATGAATCTCTCCGCTTTTTTCACTTGCAGATTGTTTTCTAATACTTTTAATAGTTGTCAGAAAATCAGATTTATTGTCTTTTCGGGTATTTAGTTATGATTAGTTATGATGCTTCTGCATTTTGCGACTTCTAATGTTTTTTCTGACACTGTATTACAGAACAATATGTGAAGATTAGAACAAAAATTAGAGAAATTTCCCAACTTTAGGATATAGAAACATCATATTCTGACTAATAGAAAAAGTTATTGATCATCATAAGAATGTCTAAATAACAATGTAGCAGAGAAGAGAATCTCAGATGATGTTGAAACCCTAGGCATAGATTGTAACTCCTCAATCATCTTCTGTTTCTCGTGACCAGAGCAGAGATAACTCGGAGAGATTCCCGCTGTTTTTAAACACTCTGAGTTTTCTAGAATGTATCTTATGAGTTCCTTTTCATTTACTCTTCCTGCATATGTAGTCCACTCGAAGATCTCGAGCTGTGACGATAAGCATCTAGGAACAGAACTCGGCCGGTTCCATAAAACTGGATCATTATTGAACTCCCAATCAATCTCAAATGTGGAGTCGACCATTAAAACTTTTAGTTTAGGACAATTGGAGAGCAAAACCACAAGTGATTCACACCAGTCTGGGTCAAAATAATATATACTGCACTCTATAAGTCGGGAGTAGTTAACGGCGTTACACCATGGAAGCATTATATCACGTGGACGTAGCTTAAGATACTTGATCGAAGAAAGAAATCGCAGAAAATTGTCATCAGGGTAAAAAAAAAAAACATTAATCAATGCCTTGACAAGATGAGGCATATACTTCGTGGAGCAAGAAGAGTGTTCTCCGTCACTGATGTCTAAAAACTCTAAATTCGGGGTGTCTATAACCAAAGACGTATCAGTATCATCGTGCCTTCGCCACCTATAATCTGCATATGTTAATTCCAGTAAAGAAGGCACTTTCACACTAAACTTTCTCACAGTATCATCCACATGAGAAGCTCCTCGAATCACCTTCAGGTGCTTGAGAACGGGGCAACCTGATAAAAGCCTTACATGAGAATCTTCGTCTTTGTAAAGAACAGAGAGAAGAACAAGTTGTGTAAGTGATGGGAGAGAAACCAGAGAAGGAACATCCACAAGCATTCGGTCGGCGAGGTCCAATTTCGTTAGCGTTTTGCAAGTGTAAAGGCTCTCAGGCATTCTGATCGGCTCGCTGTACCAGAGGAGCTGGAACGTTAGGTCACGCACGCAGCAATCAACAGCTTTTGCAACCCAGTTTACAACATCAACATCAACAGGACATTGTGTACCTAGTTCAATACACAATCTTTCTAAAAAAGGTGCATCGTATAATCGCATGGACTGGTCAAGAAACCACCAAACGCTTTTTTTATCTCTGTTCCTGGTTTCTATGAAGTCAAGTCTATGCAACTTTGTCCACACAAATCTCCATCGTTTAGACAAAAGCGTGGTGGCCACTGCATCTTTGGTCGGAACAAGCAATAATATCTGTATGAGTAGATCGTCGTACAACGCGCTGATTCTGTCTTCCCGAACTAACCCTTCAATTACCGGACAAGGTTTGGCCNGGGGGGGGGGGCACTCCTTCTATTATCATGAAAACTGTCCTAACCGTGTTGTTGTTGTTGTAAGATAAAACTTGCAGGCCTAAGCCATCGAATAAGGTGCACACTAAGCACCCAAGAGAGGAAACAAGACCAAAAAGAGAGGAAACAACCAAGAGCAGAGACAAAGGGCGAGAGACGAACTAATAGAGTTCTATATTATGAGGAGATATATGAGATGAAAAATCTGAGAAAAGAAGGACAAGAGGAAAACAAGGAGATGCAAACATAGACCCAACCCAAGGGGGAACAAGTAGAGTCTGCCACCTGGAACTGCCAAACCCACACTACCAAACAATACAAGGTAAACTTACTCGTGATCCATAGCCAGAAGGTATCCTCTTTTCCTTAAAATTCTAGAGATCCCTTATGGTCTTTTCTATCCCCCGGGGTGCTCTCATCCCACTATGACAGATAGATTTTCCCATAATATCATATTGGGTCATAGATTGCTTTCGATTAAGACTAAGAACATATGCTTACTCTTCCTCCTGAAACTAGGCTCTTCGTCCAACTACGTTGTCCATTTTTACTAGACCGTCATATAGAGTATTTGAGCGGGGGGGGGGGGCACTCCTTCTATTATCATGAAAACTGTCCTAACCGTGTTGTTGTTGTTGTAAGATAAAACTTGCAGGCCTAAGCCATCGAATAAGGTGCACACTAAGCACCCAAGAGAGGAAACAAGACCAAAAAGAGAGGAAACAACCAAGAGCAGAGATAAAGGGCGAGAGAGGAACTAATAGAGTTCTATATTATGAGGAGATATATGAGATGAAAAATCTGAGAAAAGAAGGACAAGAGGAAAACAAGGAGATGCAAACATAGACCCAACCCAAGGGGGAACAAGTAGAGTCTGCCACCTCATCCCACTGTGACAGATAGATTTTCCCATAATATCATATTGGGTCTTAGATTGCTTTTGATTAAGACTAAGAACATATGCTTACTCTTCCTCCTGAAACTAGGCTCTTCGTCCAACTACGTTGTCCATTTTTACTAGACCGTCATATAGAGTATTTGAGCGGGGGGGGGGGGGCACTCCTTCTATTATCATGAAAACTGTCCTAACCGTGTTGTTGTTGTAAGATAAAACTTGCAGGCCTAAGCCATCGAATAAGGTGCACACTAAGCACCCACTCGGATAATAGCACGATCTTTTTCCCTAGTGGATCGAGCTCCCACCATGCGCTCAACAGCTATTTCCAAGCATCCGAGGTTCCCCGCATAAGAACAAATTCAACTATCGACGGTGCAAAATCTGACCTAAATAGTTTGGTGCTAGAAGGAAGGATGCATCAAAAGCCTTATGAAGAGGTGCTTCAGTCCTTCAGAATAAGCTGCGCGACACCCGTGCATCACATCTTTTGAAAGATGAGGATGGGCATAGATCGATAAGCGATGTACGAAAACAGGAATATCCGTACAAGAAAAGATAGTCTTCGTAAGGATCGTGGGTCCCAAACTGCCCCTGAATAGATTAAGAGCACCCGAAAGCGATCGGTAACGATACTAAGTTTTGATACCACTGTGGAAAAGCTCGGAATTTCAAGAGGGAATGTTCGAAACTGTAAGTAAAAAGATTAGTGGGAAAGAAGGCAAACCGCGGACGGACGGAGCTACCGCCACAAGCCAAAAGATATGCTGGAACACCAAGTTTACAAACTGTTGAAGGAAACTGGTAAGGCTGGTAACTTCAATGCGATCACTTGTAAGTCGCTTAGCATATTCTATTCGAACTTGAGCATTGCATCATGCATAAAGCAGTTGGGTACTTCGAATTCTAGCCGAATGTGTACGGATATTAGATATTGGTGGTTTTGCACCGCATACCTTGTTCGATTCTGAGCTACACCTATTTTTGTGAGCCTGGAGATGATCAGAAAGGAAGATATCAAAAGGATATCGAAGAAAACTTTGGAATAGTGAACACTGATGGCGGTCAGATAAGGACCAGCCAACCACTGTTGATCCATTGGCATGGCGTGAAGATTATGAACCAGATTACAGAGCACCACATAAAAAAAACTGCATAAGATAGAAGATCCAGTGAAGCTAATGTGAATGTTATGTTCGTGCAGGATTTAATGGTACAAGTGTGAAGTTGTCTTGTTCCTGTTGACTTTCACATTCTAGAGACGGATAATGAATCTGCAATGTAATTTTTCTTTGGGAGCTCCCTCCTTGCAGATGTTGGAGCAATTGTGGATACTCCCAATCACCGAGTTTCTTTCACCAAAATCAAAAAGGGAGTTTTCTATCTCGCAGCTCCTACCACGGACTCTTATTATACAACTATCTACAATAGAGGGAAACTAATTTTGGATCCTGAAGATGATAAGGAAAACTTCGAAAACCTTCCTAAAGAAGCTTTTTCCATCACATCTATGAAAGTTATCAAACCGGCAAAGTCTTATTGGAAAAGTGTCTCATGTGACAAGGTTTCGACTTTAGCTTCTCAAGAGAACGCTGGAGACGTGATTACAGACGTGTTTTTACCTTGAGACACGTCCCAAAGCAGCTCCAAGACCAGCACCATCTGTTTCTCCTTGGTACAAGCATATAGCCAACTACTGTGGTGCAGAACATGAACCTTTGCAATTCACCGGCTACAAAAGAAAAAAAAAAATCATACGGAAAATAAGGGGATATTTCTAGGGTGAACAATATCTTTATAAACAATGTGTTGATGGAATATTTCGCATGTGTCTCGAAAGAAGAAATTCTAAGAATTCTCTATGCTTGCCACGGTTCTAGTTATGGTGAACATTTCGCCACGTTTAAGAAAGTCACCAAGGTTTTTCAAGCTGATTTTTTGTGCCAACATTGTTCGAGGATCTAAGAGTGTAGATCCGAGAAACTTTGGATCCCTCACTAAAATCCAATTTTCTATCGTTTTCATTTTGATTAATTGTGATCTAAAGCCAAGAACACATTAGCATGTGATTTCAAGTGTTTTGCAAGGAAATTCATGTTTGACATGTATAAAGACATTTTGTTAAGAACGCACAACTCAAAATTATTTTAGAAGAGATCCAAAGCCATTCAAAGGAGATGCCTACCACAAGAGTGGAACCGAGGACACCAAACCAGAGGAATGTAGCTTAAGCATTACAATATCACTTTTATCGAAAAGATGTCAAGTTGGTCGAGCCAAATTGAAGATGCTCGAGAGGACTTTCATCAACCTTCCAACCGACCACCCGATAGATCCATTCATCGACTTGCTGCCAAACGGTGTGTCCAAATGCCCTCAAACTTCACCATCCGATATAAAAAGTACTGTCGATCAACAAATTTTCAATATGGGTCAAGACATTCTTCACGAATTGAGCTATAGTCGGAAGATATTCTCACTTTCGGTCGGCTCACAAGAACAACTGGGTAGAGCTTTTGATATGATCATGGATGACACTAAGGAAGAAGAGCTTAAATCTGAGCTTGTAGTCAAGCACTAAAAGAAAACATGACGAATTTCGACGGCATTTCCGACAGACTTTATTCTGACGGATTTTCGACGTATAAAAGAGTCGTCGGAAATCAGTCGAAAATTTGTATCCGTCGGTAATCTGTCAGATAGTTCTGACAACTTTCCGACGACAAACATCCGTCGGAACGATTCCGACATATTTCCGACCGACTTTTGACGGAATTTATATCCGTTTCAAAACGAATGTAGACGTTACTAGCCGTTTGAATTTGTCAGGTTTCGTCGGAATGCCGTCGGAATATCGTCGGAATCCCATCGGAAGCAGCGCATAATTTTTTTATAAAAACGTCCCCACCCTCTCTCATTCCGTACAATTACCAAAACCAAAAAACACTCATCTAAAAACCTTACAAAATGTCTTCTTCAGATCCATATAATTATTTTCGATCGTGGATGGATAAGACTCATCAAATTCCGGAGACGGGCCTACTTACGGAAGAGTACAAAGAAGGTCTCCAGCAATTCATGCCATTTGCAACCACGCAGAAGAAAGCCAGAAAATTCGGTAAAATCTATTGTACATGTACTAAATGTCGGAATCGTAGATTCATGGTGATAGACGAAGTATGGTCACACCTGTTTATCAATGGGTTTGTGCCTGGTTACAAAGTTTGGTATTATCATGGAGAAAATGATACAATGGTAGATTATGAAAGTACTAGTGAACAACCTATTGTAGATAGCTTAGAAAAACCGGCAACGGAAGTAGAAACTCTAGGTCATGTTCAGATGGTGAACGATGCGTTTCGTGAAAGTATACCATCGGGTGTTGAGTATGAAGATAGAGGTGAAAGAACCTAATTTAGAAGCTCAGAGGTTCTTTGATATGTTAGACGCTGCTAAAAATCCGTTATATGATGGTTGTAGAGGTGGACATTCCCCTTTATCAGCTGCAACTAGGATGATGGGTATAAAGACATATTTTAATTTGACTAAGGAGTGTGTGGATGCAATAGCTGATTTTGTGAAAGACATCTTGCTAGAAGATAATCTTGCACCAACATCATACTATGAGATACAGAAACTTGTTGCTGGTCTTGGATTACCGTATCAGATGATAGATGTGTGCATCGACAACTGTATGATCTAATGGAGAGAGGACTCAGACCGTTCGACATGTCGTTTTTGTCGTATACCTCGATATAAGGAAACAAGTGGAAGTGTGAAACTCCCATATGAAGGGATGTGGTATTTGCCATTAACAGAGAGAATGAAGAGGTTATATCAATCCAAGCGCACAACGAGAGCAATGAGATGGTATGCAGAGCATACAACGGGTGGAGAAATTGCTCATCTCTCAGATGCAGGAGCATGGAAACATTTTCAATCCATGTATCCCAGTTTTGCGTATGAGGCGAGGAACGTATACCATGGGTTATGTACTGATGGTTTCAACCCTTTGGAGAAGCATGAGAGACAATATTCATTTTGGCCTGTAATTGTAACACCTTACAATTTGCCGTCATCTTTGTGCATGAGACGAGAGTTCTTGTTCCTTAGCATTCTCGTTCCTGGACCAGAGCATCCGAAGAGATCACTTGATGTGTTTTTGCAGCCATTGATTTATGAGCTGCAAATGTTATGGGAGCAAGGTGTTGAGGCGTTTGATGTTTCTTGTCAACAGAATTTTGTCATGCGATTGGTACTTATGTGGACCATTAGCGATTTTCCAGCATATGGCATGTTATCCGGATGCACAACGCACAGAAGGTTATCGTGCCCGTACTGTCAAGATAGCACATATGCGTTCCAATTGAAGCATGGGCGAAAAATGTCTTGGTTTGATTGTCATAGGCGATTTCTACCAAGCGATCATCTTTATCGTCGGAGCACCACATTGTTTAGGAAGAACCGTCGAGTATTTGATGGTCCACCTCCTGAGTTCGATGGACATTATTTGTTGGATCAGTTCAGAGATTTTAGTGCAGAGAGGACGTTGATTGTGGTGGTATAGGACATCATCCTCTTGACGGTTGTGGAAACCTACATAATTGACACAAGAAGAATATATTTTTGGGATTTGCCTTACTGGAAGGACCATCTATTGAGGCATAATCTAGATGCCATGCACATTGAGAAGAATTTTTTTGACAACATTATGAACACCGTTCTCAATGTCCAAGGGAAGACGAAGGACAATTTGAAGTCTAGATTGGACTTGCCAGACATTTGTTCTCGTAGAGCACTACATGTGACAGGTAACGGAAGCCTCCGGTCCCGGCTTTTCAGTTGGATGCACCTTCAAAGGCCTAGTTTTTTGACTGGATATATGATAAAGTTAAATTCCTTGACGGATACGTATCTAACCTTCGTAATTGCGTTGATCATGGAGAAGGAAAGTTTTCTGGGATGAAGAGTCATGATTGCCATGTTGTGATGCAGCGCCTCCTTCCATTTGCCTTTGCCTGTCTTGTACCACGTAATATCCACGAAGCAATTGCAGGTACACTAATTATGTTAATGATATTTATTATTATTGTATTAATTAATTACGTACCATATTATATTAATTATATATTCGTTTGTTAATGTCTACTTTGGTACATGGATTGGTGGGTTTTTTTCGAGATATATGCACGCGATCTCTTACAACTGATGGTATTCGAAACCTTGCGGACAATATACCTGTAATCCTTTGCAATATGGAGAAGATATTTCCACATTCCTTCTTTGATGTTATGGAACATCTACCAATTCATCTCCCTAGAGAAGCATAGCTTGAGGGCCCTGTTCAGTACCGTTGGATGTATCCTTTCAAACGGTATATGTTTCATCTAAAGAAGAAGGTAAAAATTTTGAGCAAAGTCGAGGGTCTTATAGTCGCACAGAGCATCAATGAAGAAACCTCAAATTTCGCCGAATTTTACTTTCCAACACAAGTCAAAACGAAGAGTCGAAGACCAGCTCGACATGATGATGGAGGGGAACCACCTTATTATCCGGTCTATGTTCCTAGTATCTTCTCACAGATTGGTCGCTTTAGTGGAAAAGGCAAGAATCGAAAGCTTTCAACACAGGAGCGAAATCATTTGCATACGTATATTCTGACAAACTGCGAGGAAGTTCAAGAATTTTAGAGGTATTATATGTGACCGTGCTAAATAATATATTCTTATATATTTGCTAGCTAGTTAATTAATTATATTACCAATAATTAACGTGTGCGCTTCCATTTTCACAGGATTTATATGGCACAAATCTGTTACACATATCAGCTAAAAACAGAGGACAAACTTATCGAGCTCAAGCAGGAAGAGTTTGCACATTGGTTAAGATATCATGTAAGTGCATGTGTTTTAATTCCCTAAATCTCATGAAATTTAATAAATGTTTTAATTAATTAATTTCCATTTCTGTTCATGCAGGTACAGACATAGTTGTCTAATGGCCAATCATTTCCCACGTGGTTAGAAGAGATAGTGCAATTCCCCCTAACTGTCGTAAAGTCACATGTGATGTATTGCACACAGAGCTACGCTTTTAAGATTCTTCGGGATGATAGGAGCATACCAACTTCTGACTACGGTGTATATGTTCAATCCGGTGATCTTTCATACTATGGTGTTCTTCGTAAGATTTTGGATGTTCATTATCCGGGAATGCTCGACTTGAGATGTGTTGTATTTTTATGCGATTGGTACGACCCATTAGTTGGAAGTGGTGTGCGACACGACCAATTTGGTGTTACATCAGTACATAGCAGAAGATGACTCCAGAAATACGACCCTTTCATCATTGATTCGCAAGCAGACTAGGTTCGTATAGGTTTCTTTTATTTGTAGTTTGTTTGAATACCTTATTAATATTTAACTTCTAGGATTTAAAGCTTTCTCGGTATCTAAATCTGAGATCTTTGTAGGTATGCTACATTTCCTATCCTCGAGTGAAAAACAAGCAAGACCCCTGGATTACAGTGACTAAGATAAATCCGAGAGGAAGGGTTTATGGGATTTCAGATCATGAACCTTTGCAACAGAACTCCATTGGTTTAAGTTCAATCGATCACTCCCTCGAAGTCAATCTCGTGGTTGACTTCACCGTAGAAGCAGACGCTCAAGTATTTGAGGATTCAGAGGAAGAAATTGAAGATTTTGGAGATGATCGTGATTCAGAATCATCAGAATATTCATTAGACTCATCGGATTCAGAGTAGTACTTTCTTATGTATAATCCCGTATTATTTTAAGAATAATTAAGTTTGTTTAATTTTAACCAAAAAAAAAACATTTAATATATTCATATGATTTTATCTATATTCCATAGTTATGAAATATTTAATTAAAATACATACAACATTTTTTATATGTAATCGGAACAATAAACCCCCTATTTTAGACCTTCCGTCGGAAATCCGTCGAAAATTTTCGACATAAGGTCTAAAATAGGGGTTCATCACGTGTTACTCGTTTTAAACATGTTTTCTAATCATTCCTCGGAGAATCCGTCGGAATCCTGTCAGAAAATTCTAACGGATTTCTGACGGAATGTCTAAAATAAAGGTTTAGGGTATAGGGTTTCATCTAAAAAATTGTTCAAAGCATAGATAAACATTTTTTAGTCTATACAATGTATACAACTTATTAAAGTTTAAAATAACCGTCAAATCAATAAGATTTCTATATGTTATGAAATTTGGTAAAAGTGTTAGTAGAAGTTATTTTGTTGACTTCGTGAATTGTAGAGGTTATAAGAACAAAAATTAGGAAACGAGTGTAAGACATAGATGATGTTTATACATGTTTTTCGATACACATACCCTAAACCCTAAATATACCCCAAATCCGTCGGAAATTTCCGATGGATTTCCGACGGATGCAGATTCATCAAACCACTTACCAATAGAAACACATGCAATGGATATTCTCTGTCCGTCGGAAATATTTATAGAATTCCGACGGATTCATGATTTTTCGATTACGCGGGAAGTTGAACCGCCAAAACCTTATAATTTTTAGCAACCGATGAATTTCCGATGGATCAGTCCGTTGGAAATTGATTGATTTAATTTACGAACCGTCTTCTTCTCCTTCATTTCTTCTTCTCTCTTCTCACTTTCTCTTTCTGGCGATTTCGGCGATTTCCTTGTAAATCCTCCTCCAAATCCTCCAAATCCTTCTTCCTCTTCCTCCAAATCACATGGAAAATAATAGGTAAGCTTCCTTCTTCCTTATTTTTCTATTTTTGTAAATTTTGTTAGATGTTAGATTGTTAGATTTGGTAGTTTTTAGATGTTCGTCTTGGAATTAGATTTGTTAGGGTTTAGATTGTTAGATTTGTTCGTTTTTAGATTTAGGATTGAATTTGTTAGATTTTAAAATGATTTGTTAGCTTTTAGATTTTACAAAAACGTTTTGTAATTTTAGGTTTTTAGATTTTACAAAAATGTTTTCTTAGATTTGTTAGTTTTTATAATTTAGAAATTATAATTAATTATATAAAAACGTTCTTCTATAAATATTATAATTATATCAAAAACGTTTTTAAATATATATTGTAATTTTATTAAAAACGTTTGTTGAAAAAAAATTATAATTATATAAAAAACGTTTTGGTATAAATATTGTAATTATATTAAAAACGTTTTTGAAATATTTTGAAAATTTTCAAATTTGTTTGGAATATTTTGAAATTTTTCTGAAATTTTTGGAATATTTTGAAATTTCAATTCAAATTATTTTAAATGAACCAAAATTTTGAAAATATTTAAAATGTGAAATTGTCAAAATACTTGAATTGTCAAATTGTTAAAATTTAAAATGAACCAAACTAATATTGTTTATATGTTTTTTCTGTAGGTATGACGACTTTCTCCGACAGGAGTGACTGGGCCGCGCTCGGTCTCGGGACGCGGACACACATGGCCGTGCTCGGTCTCGGGATCCGGGCCCACTGGGCCGCGCTCGATCTCGGGATCCGTATCGTAATTTGGGGTCACCATCTGAACTCCCAGATTCCAGCAATCCGCTTCCTGTAGCCGAATGAGGATCGAAGACCTTGTCCAGCAACCTAACCGGGAGCATTGCATTCGACTCGATCCGGAATATGAAGACGAGACTTGGTAAGAAAAATATCAATTCTTAACTATTTCACGTTATAATCTTAACACGTTACTTTAATAATTTTTATGTTTGCAGGTTTAAGTTATCTATAGAGATAACAAAGTCGATATTGCGAATGCTCCATACGATGTTGGACGAACCGTATCAGACATACTCCGCGATGCCAACTGACGTGTAGGATTCTTGGCAACGAACATTCGCGGTAAGTTGTTAAACTTTGTATTTTGAGTAATTTGTAAGAAAAAAAAATTTCTTCTAACAATTTCTTTGTCTTTTATTTTGTAGCAAGAGTTCACTTGACACCATACAAGGACGAGAGAAGTCCTAGATACTTTTGACCATTACGCTGGCATCCAATACTCGAGACACATGTATGAGTGGAAGCAGAAGTTCCTCCACAAGAAGGATAAGCCAAAGGACCTCGATGACGAGGTGTGCAAGGGATTCTGCGAGTATTGGGCTCGCACTGAGACGCAGACGCTCTCGAAGAACCGGAAGAGCGAGCGAGGGGGAAAGGGATTTATATCCACAACGGGGGCGCGAAGACGGCCGAACGTCGAACGGAGGAAATGGTAAATATTTGTTTTTATTATTAATTTTTAACTAATCAATTTTTCATAGACGAAAGAAGCTGGTGGGCGCTGTCAAGATTACCTTACCGTGATGGAGGACAGACACACGAACAAGAAAACCAGGAAATCTAGGACTTGGGGTGCGTGAGACCGTTGAGGTATACAAGAAGGAGAAGGTAGAGAAGTTGTCCTAACTCTCGCAGCTCAATCTCGATGGATCATCGTCTTCCAACGAGTTACCAAGAGAAGAAATCAACGCAATTGTTCTTGCGATAAGTTTTTGTTTTTTTGGTTTCTTTTTTCTCTGTTTTGTTATTCTTTTCTAATAACTTTTATAATTTCTCGCATGAAATCCGACAAGTCAGGGGCCACATTGTCGGGTTAGGCGGGCTTCTGACCCAAGAGTCCTCTTCACTGGGTTTTCGGAACTCGAATCCGCAGTATAGAAACGAGCTCGAAAGACTTACTCAAGAGGTTAAAGAACGGGACGCAAAGGTCGACGAAATGTCGAAGAAGCATGAAGAATTGGAGACCGCACACAACGAGACTGGCGAGGAGTTGTCCCGATGGAAATTAGTCATGAAGGCCAAATTCCCAGATCTAGATCTTTATAGATTCGTTTTCGTTTTCAAAAACAATTTTATTTTAGAACAATATTTTATGTTTTTATTTGAATTTAAGTTTCAATTAATAATTTTTAATAATTTATCAATTATTTAATTAATTAATTTATAATATAATTATAAGAAAATAAATTTATTTTAATATATATAATTGTTTTAAATAATTAGTAATTCCGTCGGAAAGTCGTCGGAAACGATCCGTCGAAACTCCGTCGGAATTATGTCCGTCGGAAAAATTGTTCCGAGGGCTTTCCGACAGCTTACCGTCGGCATATTCCGGCCACAAACCCGTCGGTATTCGGTCCGTCGGAAAGCCAATGGAAATAGTTTCGAGGGATTTACGATAGCTTCCCGTCGGCATTTTCTAGCCACCCTTCCGTCGGATTCCCGTCGGAATTATCCTCGACGGTATGAAGTGGTCGGAAATCGCTGAGAAAGGTAATCATCGGTATTCCGTCGGAAATGGTCTGACAACTATCTGACGACCAGGATCCGTCGGAAATTTCCGACAGGATTCCAACCAAACATCTAATTCTGACGAGCTGGAACCGTCGGAATTCCGTCGGAAATGTCCGTCAGTTTTAGCCTTCTGTCTTGTAGTGGAGGATGCTTTGCTTGTTCCGGATGGACCCATGACCAGAGCTAAAACTAAGAAGCTCAAGGAGGCATTAGGAAGATTAATTCACCAAGTTTTTAGTTGACAAGATCACTTGGGCTGGATTGAAGAAGAAGTATCTTAAACCACTTTGGTTATGATACAAGTCCGAGAAGATCAACAAATGGGTATGTGATCTATTTGCACTCTTTTCCTTAGTCATGGTTTTTCCCAATGGGTTTACATAACAATGTGTTTAATGAGGCATTTGGATCACAACTTTATAAACCCATCAAAGAGAAACTCGACCAAAGAAGCTTAAGGGTCAAGCGAGAGAAGTTGACCACATCTTTCTTTGAACTTATTCAAACTTTGAACTTATTTTCCCTTTTTTGTTTAGTTTGTCTCGTTGACCACATCTTTCTCTTTTCTATTTAAACACATGTAAGATCTCATTTGAGACCATTCAACTTTTTATCAAATCGATTTCTTTTCTAAAAGTGAGAGTGATTCTCCTTTGTTCTTTGACGTCGCCGTTCGTTGACTGAAGTTTATAGAATCGTTCTAAGTCAAGTCTAGGGCATAAGGATTTTCGTGAACTTGTTATCACGCCTTATCATCTGGCTCCGCGAGTTCTATCGACCAAAGTTCCCACCGCCTTGTTTCTTTGGAGCATTCTAAGTCAAGTTTGGGGCATAGGGTTTAATATACCTTATCATCCAGCTTCGCGAGCCAATTGGAGTCAATGATTATCCATTCTACCGCCTTAGAGTGCTATTTCTTCTTGGGAAGAATCGTATCAGCAATTTGCTACGTTTTTCTATCACTGTTCTCTATTTTGGGGATCTCGGGTTTATATAGACGGGTCGGAAGAAAGACTAGGGATAGAGTTTTTTTTTGAGAAAAGACAGGATTACATGGAACTTAAAGATTTTCAAAGTGCATTTGGATTTTAGGGTTTTAGATAACTTTTGAGTTTGTATTCAGACTTAATGTTTTTTTCTGCTGGGTCTAAAACGTGACACACATGCTTCATTGGAAACTATTTTTGGCTTCATCATCATGGCGACACTTATTACCAAGAAGCATGGAAATTATAATTAACCAAAGCCCTTTTTTTTTCTATTTCCTTTTTTTCGGTTTCAATATTTTGAAAGTAAATGGTTAAATACAGCTTTCGCAAATCAGACTACAAAATAGTTACATTCCAGATTAGACTCGCGCTTTGAAAACTTTGTGAGGTTGTTTTGCTCTTTCTCTATTTATTTCAAACAATTACAAATTTAGACCATGAAATGATTGGACTGCGTTAAAAGCTATAACTACTTTCCTCCTCTGAAACATATAAAGCTATACTATTGACAACCAAAAAACATACAAAGCTTCAATAACTCAATCTGTCAATTTTTTTGAACAGATTGAGAGAAACATATAAATTGTAGAAGGGAGTAAAAGGAAAAGAGGTCGACAAGAAAATGAAGGCTTGGGTGATATGTTTGATGGTAATAAGCATTGTCCTGATGGCAGAGCCATCGTCATCAGAAGATGGGCGTAAATTTTTAGAACCGGGATTGCTCAATCCATGTTTGCGTCCTAATCCTCCAGCAGGATGCCATCCCCCTGGATCCGCAGGGAAACCTAAGGAGGCCGTTAACGAACATAAACCAGGATGCTCCAAAAGTCAACGGTGCCGCCCAGGTGATCTATGATGATCATGCGAGTATTCTCTTCAGCATAACATGGTCTTCATGTAAAAGAATAACTAATTACGATTGTAACAATAAGTTGGTATACATAAAAAAATATAAGTGTACCAATTTTAAATGATAACAAAACAACAAAAACCCAATTTTTTTTTCGTTTTTAATAGTAATTTGGTATAAATGAGAACATATACATATTTGTAGAAAGAAATCCGGACGGCGATGCATTAAAAAAAATTATTTTTGTTAATGAAAAAGAAATATACCTCTAAAGGAAAATACGTTTCCACTTGAAATGCAAGAGGTGGTAAATTACCATCATTCAGCTTTTAGCTTAAAATCTTGAAAAGGTGTGAGTTTAGTTCTCTATAAAATGTTGAGAGGAATTGAGACACCATAACCTCATACTTAACCTGAAAATGAAAAAAGGGTGAGCAACCAACGGTACTCAGTGGGGATGGACACGAATGCCCATGAAATTTAATTCACCAATACCGCAATATGCTAGCCAATAAATTAAATGGTAATATCAATTTAATAAATGCAGTCAACAAAACTAATGCAAGACCTCAAACAGACATATCCTAACTCTTCACATTTCAAAGGGTAGCAACCCATGGTACTCATTCTCCTTTAATCATTCTCATTATCATTCCCGATTCGTCAACCGTTTGGTCCCCATTCATTGACGAATCCTTCGTGTGACTATGCAATTACACTTCAAATCTTGTCCTTCGTGCAGCCAACAAACAATACCATGCTCCATGGCTCACACCCATGACGCCGATGACACACAAATGACCAGATTAGCCATATACACATTTCTATCATTCTTTATCGACTTCATAAAATAACATTTATACATTTCTTTTCATTTCCATTCTTATCTCCTTTTAACATTTCCATTTTATAAGTCTTTATTATCATATATGAATAATGCAAATTAAGATGTATTCATGTAACAAGAAATCAACATTATTAACTCATATGATTCATTCAACATCACACTTCCATCTATCTGCTAAACACCCTACACCTATTAATAAACTAAGTAAAGTATTGGAGGAATTCTCAGCACATATCCCCACCAGGTTCGTCATGACGCAGCAGATATGGACTTGGCTTTCTTATACTTGCGTCCCACTCCGGAACTTGATGCAGTTGGCATTAAAACTGAGGTCGGAAAGGAAAAGACAGGTTTAGGATAGAGATTTCCAAAAATAGGACTTTATGAAAATAGAAATTTCCTAAAATAAAAACTTTCTAAAAATAGAAACTTCCATAAATGTACTTTCCATTTCTAAAAAATGACAGTTTCTTGGCCGAAAAGAAATGTCAGTAACTTACTGAGGTTATTTTGGATTTCGAATCGGAAACTTGATCTGTAGAGCTGGCTTCAAGAGATTTCCAACAGTAGCTGGATTGCTTTTTGGATCTCTCCGGTTTGTCGGAATAATGCGTTGTAAGGTGGCTGTCACGGATTGCTTCTCCTCCTTTCTTTCTCACTCTTCTTGCGGTTCTAGCGTTCTCAGGCTAAAGTTCGGCATAGCTTCGCCGGTTATAAAACAGTGAGTCTCTTTCCCTTGCCACGAGTTCTTTATATAGGGAGGGGGGTACATATAGGTTTAGGGGTTCTGTAGATAGGAAATGACAAAATTGACCTTGGTTTTGGGTTAAAGAATTCTCTGCTTGGCTTACTAATAATGGGCTGGATTACTAAGGTTTATTAAACTAAGATTTGAGAAATGAAATAGGCTTTAGGACTAGGGTTTCTAGAGAGAAAAATAAATTGGTCCAAAAAGATTTTCTTGGGATGTCACAAACTCCCCACACTTGAATTGAATTTGTCCTCGAATTCGTGGGACGGCTTCTTTCTCTCCAAACACGAAACATGGTCGCCTTGGTATAAAAATATGGACTACTCTAAGACACTTAGACTTTTATTTCCTTTCCTTTCGATTTTTATTTTTTATTTTTTTGAAAGGGGAAACGCCTTTAGACGAGTCTTAGAGAATACGAAAATTACTAGTGATAGAAGATTTCCAAGGCGACTTTTAAGCTTGATTTTTTGATACCTCCATAACCGAATTCATCTAGTCTTCCGTCTTTTCGAGTGACTGAAAACTGTGTCGTTCCTCCTTCTCCGACGTTTTTGCACATATCTGCACATAAGACACAAAGAGAGTTGCATGAGGTTTGAACAAAGGTTAAGTTTCGGGTGGGGTACCAGCCATCTAGGACAACAAAGAGCGGTAAAAAGGGAAAGTTGTCCTAAATGTATGACTCGTTGTCTCGTCTAAAACCTTTGATAAGAAAATTATATATAGATTAAGGTCAAATAGAGTGATCTAGTATATCATGTTGGAAAGAATTTCTATGGCTCGAAATCCTCTGGGGATGTCGCATTGTAAGCACTCTAGCTACCGCCTAGTCTAGTACCAAACTACAAAAGAGTTGGCACGAGGAAATAGCGTAGAAGGACACATGTCTAAATCATCATAGATTTTGTTCTTATGTTCCAAAAAAATACTTAATAGCAAAAAATTTTACATGATAATTTTAAAAATTTGAGCGAGAAATAAAAAGATCCAAAGAAAATGAAATAGATTAGTAACGGATAAACATCCTCCCCCTTACTTAAATCACACTGTCCCCAGTGTGAAAAAGTTGGTGAAAGGATGGTGAAGTAATTAAAATAAAAGATAAAGGGAAAAAGATTAATTAAACCGTGGTGGTGAAGTGCATTGCCTCTCTTGTCGTGCTATCTTCTTCTCCATGGCTGCGTATTCTTGTCCGTGTGCGTGAGATGAGCTCGCGGTTGGTGCACGGGCCTGTGATTGTTGAAGTAGTCGAGCACGCTCTGCATCGGCGTCTCGGTTAGCTTGGCCACTAGGAACTGTCCAATCGTGTACGGTAGGCATGGGGCAGTAGGTACATAGTCCATCGTCTCCGGTATCCATGTAGGTGCTGCTCCTTCTCGGAGTCTAGGGACAGAGTCAGAAGGTAAGAAAACAAAGTAGGACTCACCGACATTAGTGCAATATTTGTAACCAAATCTGTTGGGGTCGAGTGAAGCGCGAGAGATGTTGCGGTCTCGGGAGAATTGCATCAAGTCGAACCAGCTTCCTTGGAGTGGAACTTCGTTCGAGAAATCAAAGTGAACGGCTTGTACAATCGCCGTGATGATGCTTCCGAAAGCGGTAGTAGTATCTTCGGGTTTTGTGGCGGGCGCTTCGTGTTTCACCTTCACCAAGTTCTTCGCGACGATACAAGCGTAGCAAGTATAGCATGGGTCTTCGGTGAAGGGCAATTGAAGAGTGACGAGCTCGCCTTTGCGGACACTCCCCACGTTTGCTCTCGAGGATATGGTGTGCGCTAAGAGCTTGTGTACAAAGCAGACAGCGGAATGCGTGAGTAAGGAAGCTTTAGATCTTCTGTTGTCGTAGACGCCTTGTCCCATTACGCTCCATAAATCTTTATCGGGATCCTCCTTGGGGTGAATCTCATCGAGATATTGAAGCTTCAAAGCTTCACAAAGTTCCAGGATCATTAGAGCATAAGAATATCCGCGAATGGTAAAAGTAAGTGTACCATCGTTCGCTCTCGGATTGGAGCGTCTCTTGTAGCACATGGTGACGGTTGCTAAGAATCCTTGGTGAGATCTTCGTAGGTAGGGAGATTGAGCTCCATGAAAGGTCGAAGGTTAAGTGCGTCGAGATATCAAATCACGTCTTCTCTAATCCCGAGCATGTCGAGAGTCGAGTAATCTATGCGAGGTGTTGATTTGATAACCATCTTGTTCAGCTTTTCAAGGTAATCGATATTCGGGTCCATAGGCTTTCTGACATATCGTACCTTTGGTCTTCGTTTCGAAGGTGGCGTTGGTTCACGTGGAGGGGAAGGTGTCGGGTCACGTCGAAGAATAGGCACGCGAGTTCTAGTCGATCGTCGACGACTAGTAAAGAACTCGCCAAGATTTGTGTCGTCTTCTACGCTTGCTGTGTCCGAGCCACCTTGGCTCTCCTCGGGTTGCCTAGATAATGATCTCAGGGAAGATTTTCCTACGTATTCGCTCTTCTTAGAGCGAGTTATGCGAGATCTCGTGTGGTCCATTTGTTCCTACAAAATAGAGAAACAACTCGGCAAAAGTATGAATATGGTTGTAATTGAAAGGTTTCAATCGAGGATACTAAATCGCGTATCAAGAGACACATTCAATATACAAACGAGAAATATTGAGCATAAATCAAACAAATCGAGATGATAATCATAAGTTTCGGGTCCGTGACGCACTTGCATAAAAATTTCTAAGTATAGACTTTAAGTTTATCTTCATGCAATTTCAGTAGATTACCGTTTACTAATTATCAGTATAGCAAGACTTGTCCCAATTAATCTCCAAATTCGTTTTTAGTTAAGCTTGAAAATTTCAAGTTCCAAAAATCTCAAATCCATAATAATTAAGTGCTAAAATTGAAATTCTATCATTCTAGAAGTTCAATCTAGAGTTCTGTAACAATTTATAGCAATCCTAGACATGAATNAGATATTGAAGTTTCAAAGCTTCACAAAGTTCCAGGATCATTAGAGCATAAGATGAGATGATTGTGGAATTGGAATCTCCTTTGAAAAAGAGTGAGAATGGACCAAAGATTTTTTGTAAAAGCTTTTGAATTTAAAAAGGTGTTCTTGCTCAAAAATCTCCAAGTCTTTTGGAAGAGAAGAAGAAAGAGAGCTTGTATCTTGAAATTCTCTTTTTGTCTTTGAAAAGTTGTTTTTTTTGTAAAAAGAAGTTTTCTGTTTTTCAAAAACTTTTGTGACTTACCTTAGCTGGACACGGGAATTACACCGGTTTTGGTTTAATTTCATGTCGGGAACATGTTCGGGATTGCACGGTTTAATGTCGGGAACAGTTCGGGAATGGTTGGGATCGGTTTCTGGTCGAAATGGGTTGGCCGCGAGTCGAGCATACGCGACCGCGGCCAAGTGCCTCTTCGCCGCGTGACCGCCAACGATGGCGCGATCGATGGCCTCCTCGCCGCAGGTCGGGTTGCTCCAGCCGCGGCCGAGTGGTCTTCGTCTTGGGTCATTTTTCTCCTTCGTTCCTTTGTCGTTTCACGATCTGTTTCGAATGACTTCTCCATTTTTTTGTGTTTTCTGATTTTTTGAATGTTTTTGGTTTTTATATAAAGCCTGAAATTCTAAAAAGAAAAACGTCAATAGAAAAAGAAAGATAAAATAAGAGAAAGAAAAACGTACTAAATGGGTTGCCTCCCATCAAGCGCTTTTGGTTAAAGTCGTTAGCTCGACTTTTTGGTGAGATTAGGTTGGAGCAGTAGATGTCTCGGGAACAAATGTTCCTTTGGCACCATCTAGTTTGTGATGTGTCTCGCCTTTCTTTGGTATTACCTTTTTCTTTCCGCGTTTCTTCGGGATTTTGACGTTTCGAAGAGCTTGTTTCGTCTTCTCAACCATCTCTTCCACCCGTTCTTCCTTTGGAGGTTCCGTCTTAGTTGACTCATCTTTCTCCTTTCCTTTAGGGAAAATCTAGTTTTTCTTCTCGTGTTTGTTCCTCGGGTTTGGAATTTTGTCCGGGATAGTCGGATAGAGCTCCTTTGATCCACGTTCAAGAAAACAGCTTGACGGTTGGCGTGATTAAGGATGGCACCAACGGTAGCTAAGAAAGGTCGACCAAAAATCAACGGTCTATCCTTGTCTCGTTCCATTTCGAGAACTTGGAAATCAGCGAGTACAATCTTGCTTCCAATGAGTATTTGAAGATCATGGATCGTTCCTTCGGATTTCTTTTGTGATGAGTCCCCAAAAATTACACGCACGGTAGATGGCGTGAGAGTCATTATACCAAGCTTCTCGGCAAATGTCTTAGACATGATGTTGACGTTGGCTCCGGAGTCACACAAACAATCTGCAAAATAAATTCCCGAAATCCAACAAGAAAAAGAAAAACGTCTCGGATCATCGGCTTTTCTAAGCTTTTGAAGAGGGATTAGTTTTGGTACCTCGAACGGTGGTTTTTGGATCATCTTAGATTTGGTAATGACTCGTCCATAGAGTGGGACAAAGTTTGGAACTTCTCTAGGCTCCATCTTAGCATCGAATTTCTTCTCGGGTACAGTGGAAATCACGTTGCAAAATCTCTTCGGGTTATCTTCCACTCTTCCGGGTAAAATTCCGCTCGGTCTCTTAGTAGAATCAGCGGTTTGAAAGACTTGCATATCCAAATTCTTGACATGGGTTGAAAGAGATTCAAATTTCCCATTCAAGTCGTTGTACATACATTCTACTCTTACGTTGAAATCCTTCGCCGTCTTCTCGTTGCTTTGAGCGAGAAGTTGAATTGATTGCTCGAGCTTCGCTATTTGGGCAGCAAGTTGAGAGTTAGATATACCTTGTTTCTGCGTGTTTAAGTTGTTGTAAGGAGCGGCTTGAGCGTTGAAAGGCGGTCTCGGTTGGAAGGTCCCATTTCCTCCATAGTTCCTGTTTTGGAACCGGTTTTGAAAAGGCTTCGATTGTTGAGGATAAGGCTGATCTTGGGGGTTCTCCATGTTCTGATTTCGGTATGAGAGATTGTTGAAATTGGCAATGCGAAAGTTGTTGTTGAATCCATTGTTGAAGCGGCTTTGATAGGAATCTTTTGCTCCCACGTAGTTAACTTCTTCTTCTTGAGAATACGAACTGTTGTTGTCGGGTTCGTAATAAGCATCGTCTTCCCCTCCAACAGTAGCTTCACAAGCATGCACTTGGCGATTTTGGTTGTTGAGAAGTCGGTTCATCATGTTCTTTAACTCGGCTATCTCCTTGGATTCCGACACATTCGATCTAGTCGATCTATCGTAGTCGGGAGAATTGTTGCTATTAGACATAGCAAGCTTCTCGATGAGAGCTCTTCCTTGGTTGATGGTCTTCATGGAGAAATCTCCATTGCTGGTCGTGTCGAGAGAAAGTTGATATTTCGGTAATAATCCTCCGTAGAAAGTGTTGTACAAATTCGGACCGGAGAAACCGCGATGAGGGCAATCTCTCTTGTACTCCTTGAAACGTTCCCACACTTCATGGAAAGACTCCACCGGTTGTTGATGAAAACTTTGGATTTTGTTTCTCAAAGAGTTGGATCTCGACTTGGTGTATAAATGATTTAGGAAAGCGGCTTTGCACTCTTCCCAATTAGGGATAGATCCTGCGGGCAAAGATTTCAACCAATAGTGAGCTTTATCGGCTAAAGAAAAAGGAAAAAGCTTACACTTTAAGTAATCGGCGGGAACTTGGTTCGTTCTCGTCGTTCCGCATATCTCTTCGAACAACTCGATGTGCTCCATCGGATGCTCGGTTGCAAATCCATGAAACTGATTTTGCTTTATCAAAGCAATGATTTGAGGTTTGATCTCAAAATTGTTTCCGTTCGGTAGAGGAAGTTGTATGGCAGCTTGGTTTTGGAAGTGTTGATACAGTGCATCAAAATCAGCAATGTTGCGGTTACGCGCTTGTCTCCTTGGAGGATCAGAGTGTTGAATAGGACGGTTGGCGTTCTCGCCATTATGAGGAATCTGTGGATTCATTTGAGCATCGTTTCTCGGTGCATCACGATCGACGGGAAGTTGTAGCCTCGGATTTTCAGCATTTTGGTTTTGGTTTTGGTTTTCTTCAGGATCGAGATGTGGCTGGTCATTAGCACCATGGACAGCCTCTTGATCTTCTTCGTGATCTGAATCATCACGGTCATTCTCGTGATCAAATTGATCACGGTGTGGTTGATTTTCCGGACGTTCGTTATTGGCCATCCTTAAAGTTCTTTTGAGTCTTCAGAGTTATCTCACGTGTCTGTCGATATCGTCTAGTTGCATTAAGGTTTCTCTAGAAGTTCTCCTAATGTTCATGCACCTTAGAACAAAAGCCAAAGATAAAGGAGAATGTCAAAAGAGCACATCAGAGCTTGAAAATCAAAAGTGTCTAGATCAGAAATTAGAATACGAAATCAAACAAGCAATACTATCCCCGGCAATGGCGCCAAAAACTTTGACAAACCGAGATTATTCCCGGCGTGCGAGTTTTATCCTTTTTAACTAGGCCCCAAGTGTACAGCACACGCAATAGTATTTAGGGATCGAATCCACGGGGTGACATTGTCTAATTTCTAACGAGTTCTAACTTATGTCTAGGCGAAAACTATTTTTATGGGTTTGTCATGGTCGTAGCTAGAAAATTAAACTAAACTAAGCAATGAAAATTAAACTAAACTAAGCAATGAAAATTAAACTAATCTAAGTGAACAGTAGCTAAGGGGATAATTATTTCGAGGTTGTAAATTAATAAACGAAGCGTTGGGTAATCGGGTATTCTCTAGGGTTCATGGCCGATTTTTACTAAGAATTTGCTAGGATTTCTAAAGCGACTTTTTGTCGTCTTTGGGTTCTTAAACTTGGAACACATATACTATGTGTAGTCTACTCTCGTATGACCTACACACCTACAACCTTAGTACTCGAACGGTAGCTTTCGACTTCGCCCGCGCAAAAGATTAGTGATTATACTCAAAGGTCGTTTACGCTCACAACTCATCCACAAGTATACTTTCAAAATCTTGTGACGGTTTTGCTCGTCCACCCTAGGTCAAGCGATTAGATTCAGTACTTTCGTAACTCTAAAACACCTAATATCAGTTGCAAAGAGATCAATCGAGCAAGCATGCATTAAACGAAAGGATATAACGAAGAACCCTAATGGTATCCTAGTCTAAAAACATAATTAAAAATCAAACCATGAGAGCCCCTTCAAACCCCTATACCCAAAAAAGAGATTACTCAGCCATAGTTGAGATAAACATATTCAATAAATTCAATAGAAAACAGTATGACAAAAGGGATGAAGAAAGCTTCTCTATCGAATAACACGAATCAAGAATCCTTTGCTCCAAACCAAAAGAAAACAAGTGCAAAAGTCGCAAGGCCTTCGCTTCTGCCATAAAGCGTGATTAAAGTTGTGTGTCTCTATCTAAAAGACCAAAAATAAGTATTTATAAGCGTAATCTTCGTTTAGGGTTTGATGAGAAATGACGGTTTGGCCTCGGGTAAAGAAACAAGTCGATTTGGTCGCGCTGGGTCTTGGCCGCGGGTGCGGGCCTTCTGGGGGTGGCGAAGCGCCTCTTGGCCGCGGCTGGGATTCCTCCAGGGGCGGCCGAATGGTGCTTGGACGCGGCTGGGACTCCTCCAGGCACGGTGAACTTCTTCTTTGGGGCAGCTTCATTTGCCTTCAGTGCTTTGGGTATATTTAAGGATCCAACCATTGGATCGTCTCCAATCGAACTGCATTTGAAAGCTGGTTGTCTCTACTTTGTTGTGTCCAAATTTGGGGATGATCGGACGGTGAAAAGGTCTCCATTAGCTGCAAGACTTCTTGACGGTCCAAGTTTATCCAAAAACGTACTTTTGTTTCGAAATACACTCTCTTATCCCGAGTTACCTGAAATATCTTTCAAAACTCTAAAACATGAAAATCACTTGAAAACCTTTGAAAACGGAGTTAAAACACCTGCAAAAGAATATGAAAGTGATCCATAAAAATGGTCAAAAATCGGTGTTATCAGAAGCCATTTGACTCTTTTGAAGAAATTCTTCAAGAGAATGAAGAAGGTGACGATTTTTCACAAGAAAAACGAAGAAGAGACAACAATCTAGCTGAAAAAAAGCAAGCAAAATCGCCGAACTCCTGGCCACGACCAGAACTCCAGGAGTGCGGCCAGAGAGCATTCTGCCACAGGCAGAGCTCCAGGCCCGCGGCTAAGAGCTTCCGCCACGACCCCGACAGCTTGTGGCGCGTCCACGTGATGTTCGGATAATTTCAAATCCTTTGTCAATTACCCAAATGCTATTGTTGTAGTACTTAGGGATCAATCCGAGGAGCTATAAAGAAAAACACACTAAGAATGCAAGAGTTTGCTTAATCTAAGCGAATCGAATAAAGTTTTATCTAATAATCTTAATGAAATTAAAGACAAGGCAAGTAATCAAACAAGAAATGCTAAACGAGATTAAATCAATGCTAAAAACAAATCCAAGGATGAAGTTATTGATTTCGGGTGATTCTAGAACTAATTCATGATGCCAATTGCTAATCTTTTTGTTTTTGATCACTAATTAAGACTAATCCACTTCGATGACACTAATCCCTTTGTTAATTACCTAATCAAGAACAAATTTCCATTTGTGATTAAACAATCAACAAGCATTAATCTCAGGATCTAATCAACCAATTAACTCCTTATACATCTATTCCCATAGGCTAAGCAAGTAAATCTCTTAAAAAGTTCTTTGGGGAATTTCATCGAACACCTTCCGGGCGAGAAATTCCCTAAGTTCTAAATCAATCAAATCATGATGGATCTAGCATTAATCACAATTAATAAGAAAATATATTATCTAAACTAAGCCCTAACATCATGGATCTACTCTAATCATCACCCTAATCTACTTCATCCCATGGATTCTAAAAGGTCTACTCACTAATCATGGTGAAACCAACAAATCCCATAAGAGAAGTGTTAATAAACATGATTGGTGAAAGATGAAAGAAAAATTAAGAAGAGAAATTAAAGATCTTGCATAAAACCTCAATATATCTCTTACAAAATCTCTTAAAATCAAAGGAAGAACAAGTTTACAAAGAGAGAAAAAGATAAAAAAAAAACTTGAAAATAAAATTAGGTCTTGGGCTATTTATAAGAGATTGGGTCGAACCGGGTCAACCGGAACAAGCCGGGTATTGACCCAATGGGTTTGGGTTGCGTAGAGTCTGCATCGGTGTGCATCTGATCGATGCAGCACACCGATACAATCCCTGGTGGAAGATCTGGTGGACTTGCATTGGTGTGCATCTGACCGATGCAGCACACCGAGACAATCTCTGGTGGAAGATCTGGTGGACTTGTATCGGGATGCATCTGGCCGATGCAGCACACCGATATGGTCTTGCTAACCCTACTTGTCTTCACTTTGATATCTCCTTTGCTCCACACAAGCTCCCATCGATCAATGATCATCATCCAAATCCAAAGGTACCTAAAAACACTTCACAATGCAACAAACCATGCAAGAACTAATCTAAAACTCTCTAACTCTAAAATGAATGAAAAACCAAAGAAAACCATGAAAGTGCAAGGAAAGGCAAAAACTAACTTAAATGATTGCAAGGAAAGGCTAAATAATGCAACTATCAACTCCCCCGAACTTGCCTTTCGCTTGTCCGCAAGCAAACAAACATAAACAATTCAAAGAAGAGGTTGAAAGTAGGAGTTCAAATCTGACAATATCAACAAAAGAATTCAAATCAATGCCCTTGAGAGTCATTATATGATGCACAGACAACCTCTACTTCAAAATATTTAGCCATACTCATCACTACACGAATTAAGTCTAAACCTTAGCATCCACAAGCATTCCTTCCTCCAACTCTTTACTATTCATTAAGTATAATGGTGAATCATGCCTTATTGTGGCAGTCAAAACTCACACAATCAAAACTTGTAAGTGACTTTTAGGGAACATAATTCAATGAGAGAAAACGCGAGAAGAGATCCAAAAATGGTTTTATTGCTGATTTGATAAGCTTTTACACGATGATAAGATGATATTGCTAAGTGCCTTTTCTAGGGTCTCAATCATGTGTCTATAAATGACCTAAGAGGACTATTTATACAAGCTTCGTGAGACCGCCTCAGCGAGTATCTCGGATGGAATTAGAATATTTCAATTTCCCCTTATGCGGCTGTCGACTCGAGACTTTACCTAGGGCTTCTGATGACTTGGATCGTCTAATGGGCTCCGGCTCGGCCGGTAACTGCTGATGATTGGGCTTCAGCTCGGCCTGTAATGGATGTTGATTGGGTTTCACCTCAGGCCACGAAGCATATGGCTAGGCTCGTTAGGAGTCGTTGGGCTCGGCCTGCTTCCTGTCCGAGGCTAGCTAGCCTTGCTTGGCCCAAGATGATCTTCTCTGGCCCATTTCGGATCGGTCTGATGCACTGGTTCGATCTGGCTTGGGTCGGTCCGTGGTGGCCTGTTGATATATCATGGTTTTTACCCCTTTTAAGCCATGATATAAGTCCGTTTTATAGAGTCTTTCTACTATTTTGTAGTGTTTCAGAGTCTTTTACAGGTTTTAGCACATTTGGAGCAGAATTGGGGATATTGGAGCTTTCTGGAGCATTTTGGAGCAAAGCAGAAGTTCGTGTAGCTGAGTACCCGATTTGAAGCCTCAGTATCGATCAATACTGAATAGTATCGGTCAATACTCACTGCAGCAAGACACGAGTCGCGACTTTTATGAAGAGTTGAAGAATTGCAAAATTGTCCAGAAGACTTTATTATTTACAATTTAGCCCAAAACGTGTTTTAGGAGTTTAAGTTAGGTTCTTAAGCCACTTTGGCTATGACGTTCTAATAAAACTTTATTTTACTCTGGTTTTTGTGAGAGAGGGAGACAAGTCTGAAACTCTGTTCGCCTGAGAGAAGATTTTGAACCCTTGTTTTACTCTCTTCTATTTATTTGATTTGATGATCTATTCAATCATGTTGCTTGTTTCAATCTCCATGTCTGAGTAGATCCACTGTTAGGTTCAGGGTTCTCATAAGGATTTTCTCTGAATGTTACGTTAATCAGTTAATTATGATTCACCATCTGAATTAGTTCTTCACCATAGGTTGTTCTCATAGCTAATTCTAGGTTGACGAATCTGGAACTTAGATCTTAGGATAATTGATTAGGCACGAGAGTGCGATTAATTACCTGATAGAACTTAAGGTGAGCAAAATAACTATTCGCAAAGAGATTTGGTTTAGTTGTTTTGTGAACAAATCAAACTTGAACTAAAAGCTGGTTTAGACTTTAGGATTCGCAAAGAGATTTAAAATTCTAGGATTTAGACTTAGATAGTTTTCGCAACGAAAGTTGGTTAATTATAACTTAGTGATTTGAGTTCAAGAACCGCGCTAAATCTGAATCCTGTTAGTTAGTTTATCTACATTCATTGAATTCCTGAGAAATACCCTGAGCCTATCTTCTTTCCAATTGACTTACAACTTGTTTAATTTACGCACTCGCATTTAAATACATTGTTTAGTTTAGCTTAATTCGAATCTATATAATCTATTGCGTGATATTTAGAGTTCTTGTGTTCGACCCCTACATATACTACAACAACTGTTTTAGTACTTATAGGGTATTAATTTGAGCATATCACCTGTCTATGGCTTGGTTCGGCTAGATACACTTCTTCATACCTACTCATTTTTCCAGCTGTTAATCTCGAGTGGGTGAAAAACGACCCCAACAGTTAGCCCCCCAACTCGTCAGACTCAGAAGTGATTGTGACGAGGTGAAAGTTGTCTGGATCGAGATTAATTGCCGAGCTGAGATTACGCCGAACTATTTGTTTCAGTGAGGTTGCCGAGCCAAATTTGTTGCTGAGCTATCTGTTTGCTTGTACCGCCGAGTCGAAATGATTCTCGTTTGTTTGATTTTTTTTGACGAGGCGAAATAGTGTCGAGGTGTCGCGTTGTAATGATATGACAAGTCAAGATAGCGCCGAGGTGAAATACTTCTTTGGTTGCGCCGAGGCGTTTCTCTACCGGGGCGTGGCATTCCTTTGCCGAGGCGAGATAATGTGTCGTTTAATATGAAATTTGAAATCTCCGAGCCGTCTCTTCGCTTTAGAGTGATAATGGTTTGTAGGTTCGGCTCGGTAATTTAATGATCGTTGCTGCCTCTGCGTGTGTTGATAACACCATATTTTTACCCGTTTTATTATCTATTTAAGAACGCTTTAATAACTGTTTCATTCGGTTTTCTATGTTCTTATTACGGTTTTCGCATATTTGTAGTTTCGAGACTCTTTTTAGGTCACTTAGTGTTGGGCCCAAATTCCACATTCAAGGCCCAGCACGGGAAAATGGGCTGGACGAGGAAGGCTCGGCCCATGACGAGGTCTCGTAAGATTATTTACAAGCTGAAGTGAGCGAGGTCGTGGAGTAGAGCGAGTCACCCAGCTGGAAGAACCAAATACGAAGGGAAAGAGCGAGGTCGGCGGGAGCAAAAGCATGCGCTTTATCAAGTCAAAGCACATTAATTTGAAATCCTAGAATCAAGCTCAGCATTAAAGATGGAGATTTTAGATTTAATTCCGAATTTAATGTAAAGCAGTTACATTTTCAGCTGCTATAAATTTAAAGCACCATCAATATTGTAAAGGGACCGAATACTTGACTAACAAAATAATATACAACTTTTCTCTCAATTTCCTCTAAGTCTTTCTAAGCATATTCAACCTAAAGCAAGTCGAGGATTGAGGTTGTGAGATTCTGCTCTCACAATTTGGCGCCGTCTGTGGGGAAGGAGCAAAACAATTTCCTTCTTGTAACCTGCAAAACCGATAACTCGAAAGAGGATAATGTCGGATGAATCAAGCACAACAATCACTGCTTCATCCGGAGTTATGAATACCTCCATTCCACTGTCCCAGCCTGATGTCACCGCTCCGGCGAACTCGGATGGAACAACAAGCGTTCCCATAACCACCCCGGAAGTGAGTGTCACGGCTGGAACCAGCGAAATTGTTGATCCCTCGGGAGCAGCAATCTTAAACCAGCAGGCTCCAGATCAAATAGCTGAGATCCGGAACCTAATATCGATTCTCATAGAACCGAATCGCCTAATCGTAGCTCGGCAAGACGATCTCGAAAGAGTGGCTCGTACGGGCACGTTTGGGCAATCTGCTCTTCGACCTGGGACTCAATTCCCATTTGTACCAGGACAAGGGGGGCTAATGTTCACACCTCCACCAGTATCGAGGCTAAACTTTTCCAATATCGACGCCTCGACCAGTAGAATGGTTGGCTCCTCCACCACCTTGCGGTTCAGCTCGGTAATATCGGACCCTATATTTACTCCTTCTACAATCCAGATCGCAGAAGGAGGAATTCCTTCAATTGCGACCTTTCCGGGAATAGGTCGTACCTCAAACCGATTTGCCAGTCAGGATTGCTCTAGGATCGCTGATATTCTCATATTTTACTTGTTTTAGCATGCATTCTACTTAGCGCTTTGAGTCACATGCATGCATAATCATTGTTTTCTTTAGTGTTTTAGTCTAAATCAGAGTCTAGCTAGGTTTCATTAGGTCCTAGAGAGTTTTGCATGCATTTAGAGTGTTTTCTAGGTGTTTGGAGATATTTTGGAGATGTTAGGAGTAATGGACCAAAGTAGCAAGCCAGGGTCATCCGAGGCGTCTCAAAGATGCAGCTGTACGGCGACCCCCCGATCTGATTCAGCCTCAATGGTCTTCATGGAAGTTGTACAGATATGAGTTAGCTGTCCAGGGGAGTTGGAATCAAGTCATTCGGACGTGTGGTTTGGGAGATATGCCCTTTTTACTGAAGCCATGCCCGACTGGCCGCGAAGCTGTCAACCATACCGACCCCTTCTCATGCGGTACTACAGCTCGGTGCTGAGGAAGGGACTTGTGCCGACCCATTTGTACCCACCCAGGACTGTTCGGTACAAATCTCTCCAACACAGCTTGCCTATCGCACGATCCAAGCATCGATCCGGCACACACCCGCGCATGTCCCGATACCGAGCAACCTCTCTCACACCGATCAAGCTTCATCCGGCATCAATCCGCAAAGATTAGTACCGACCTGTCCTAGCTCAGCACACTTGGTCGGTACAAAGGCAAAGATTAGTACCAACCTGTCCTAGCTCGGTACACTTGGTCGGTACAAAGCCACCTCCAAATCCGTCCTCATGAAGCCAGCCAAAGTGTCTTGAAGATCCGGCAGAACGAAGAGGTTACGGCACGATTCAGCGTCCATGGTCTTCATGAAAGATGTAGCCAGATGCGTTAGCTGTCTACTAGAGGTCGTTTAAGGTCATTAGGACATGTATCCCAGAAGCTATAGGGATTTTGTCGAAGGTATGTCTGTCTGGCCGCGAGACCAACACCGACCAGCATTGGATCGGCACAAAAAAGTCTAGTACCGACCTGTTATGGAGCGGTACACCTTGGTCGGTACTGAGGCAGAGAGTTGTACCGACCCAGCTTCACTCCCCATACCGACCTAGACCTGATCGGTGCAAAATCCAATCTTTCCTCATCGAAGCCAGCCAAAGTGACCCAACGATCACGCGAAATGCACAACTTACGTTCTGAATTAGCTTCGGAAGTCTTCATAGAAGTTGTAGATAATTGAGTTGTCTGTCTTCTGAAAGTACTTTGAAGTCATTTAGAGCGGTGGTTCGAAAGATACATTAGATTTAGCGGGGACGTGTCTGTCTAGCGCCCAAAGGAGCTATGCGCAGAGAGTAGTACCGACCAACTGTACCGACCTAGGACTGGTCAGTACAGATCTCCAGAATCAGCAAAAACCAGTTTCAGCTGGGTCAATACCCGGTTTGTCCTAGGTTGACCCAGTTCGCCCACCTTCTTTTAAATAGTCCAAAAACCTAATTTTCATGATCTAAGCTTTATTTTCTCTCTTTCTCCTTGCACAAAAACGTGGTCACCTTAATTTCTTTTAGGATTTGGATGATTTTGTAAGAGATATCTTGAGTTTTATGCAATTGGAAGTTTAATCTCTTTAATCTTTCATCTCTTGTTCACTTAATCATGGGATTTGACAACTCTTTCATAAGATTTGTTGGGTTCTTCATGGTAAGTGAGTAGAAACTCTTTGGATCATTGGGTTTGGTAGATTTAGGGGATTTCTTGGTTAATCTTTGATGTCTAGGGCTTAATTAACATATTTTCTTTCTTATTTAGAGGTTGTAATGCTAGATTAGGCTTGAGAGAGTTAAATATATATCATAGGGAATTCCATGCACACAAGGTATTTGATGAAATTCCCCAATGAACTAAATAAGAGATTTTCATACCTAGCTCATGAGAGTGAATGTCTAGGATGGATTTTGGCTATTAGAATTTGTGTTTAATTTTTGCTAATTATATTTTCACAAATGAGAGTTTGTTCTTGAATTTGTAATTAGTGAAGTGATTAAGGCTAAGAGATTAGGTTAATCTTGATTTGCGTTCTAGGCTTAAGGAAATGAACTTGTGTGATTAATTTGACATCATTGATTAGCTTGGATTCCCTCAAATCAATTACCTTACCCGAAGATCCCTCTTTTAATCATTGTTAATCTCGTTTAGTGATTGCCTTTTGTTTATTTGCTTTCAATTACATTAGGTTGCTAGAATTAAAACCAAAACCGCTTGATTTGCCTAGCTTATATAGTTTCTTGCATTCCTAGTGTGTTAACCTCACACCTCCTTGGTTCGATACCTCTTATGCTACAATAGCATTTAGAGAATTGATTCTATAGATACCAAAATATCTTGTATCAATTTGGCGCCGTTGCCGGGGAGGTTTAGCGTTACGCATTAGGATTTAGGTTCTTAATAAGACTAGGCTTTTATTTACATTATGTTGATGCACATCACTAAGAGCATGCATCTCATTGAGATGATGAATTTTCTCTTGTACATTGTCTCTAACTTGTCTTCCTTAGGCCTCTTGTGTTTTCATAAGTACCGAATCGAAAGAAAGAGCAATGGAAAGGCAAGATCACTTGAAGTGTTTGATATGGATGATCAAAGAGGGTACCGAGTCCAAGGGAAAAGTAGTGGAGAGTTGAGATCACTTGGGGTGTCGGAAATGGACTACCAAAGGAACGTTCTTCAAACCCCACAACTTCAAGAAATGGCACAACCTCAAGAATTGGTATCAAATCCAATCCTAGTTCCAAAGGAGAAGGCAACGGTTGGGAGTTTTGACACTCCATGTTGTCGTGGATCAAGATATGGAATTCACTCACCACCAATCGAAGCCGAGGCATACGAGATAAAGCCAAGCTTGGTTGGGTTGATTCAAGAGTCTAGATTCTTGGGGACAAGGGTGGAAAATCCTTATGATCACTTAGAACCGGAGGGGTGCCCCATGATAGCATCAAGCTCATCTTGTTTCCGTTTTCTCTTGGAGGAAAAGCAAGCCAATGGGAGAGAACATTGCCATCTCGCTTGGTAAATTCTTGGGATGATTGCAAGGAGATTTTCCTCAACAAGTTCTACTCCACACAAAGAACGGTCCAAACTAGAAGGGACATCTTAAATTTCAAGCAAGGCATGCATGAAAGTTTTCATAAGGCATGGGGAATACTTAAAGGATATACTCTAGATTGTCCCCATCATGGTTTCGAGAAAGAAGTCATCCTTAGCATCTTCTATTTGTGAATAGATCAAGAGCACAAGTGGACCCTAGATGCGGCTAGCAATGGGTGTTTTAAAAACCTCACCGTGGAACAAGGCGAGCTACTAGTGGAGAACTTCACCCAAAGCGAAGAGAACTATGGAGAGGACTACCTTGGATCTCCACTAGGAAGTGAAAGGCACGAAGACCAAAGTAGAGAGGAGATTANATGGTTACCTCATACATATTTGGGCTATCTTATCTACTTTGCCACTCTCTTGTTAGCTCAAATAGCCGATTCCCATCATTGAAACGGTTAACCACTCCCTTAACCTAACTGTCCTTGAAGCCAAAACTATTTGTGAGTGTTGTGAGGCCTTTTTCGAATCAACTAGGCAAAAAGTGTTGAGTTTAGAACGACAAGAAGAAGCTTCCGTGTAGAACTAGCTCGACATCAATGGGCTAGACATAGGTTAAGGCTAGATAGGGTGGGAGCTTGGGATAAGGAAAAGAAAAGAGAATGTGGAAATGGAGGAAAGATTTAGAGAAAAGGTAGGGGATAAGCAAATGCTTGAAATGGTTGGCAAGAAAAAGATGTTGGAATAGCTCTAAGTGATAAAGAAAAAAAAAAAAATAGTCTCTACTCTTTTAAAGAAAGAAGAAAAGCCAAAAACGCTAAGGTACTAGAAAAGAATTAGGAGAGACTAGAGAATGTAAAGAAGAGCTAAGTACATAAAAATGTTGAAAGCCAAGCCATTTGGTGAAGAAGGAAATCCCCTAAGTGCTTAAGAGAAGAAGAAAAGGTGAAACGATATGAGTGGTGAAGGCAAATGGCCTTGTGAAAAGGGTAGTGTAGGAAGAATCTTCATTGGGGTTTAGAGATTAGGAGTTAAGATCGATATGGGGCATTGGGTAGATGGAAGTTATCCTTGTATGCATCTATTGGGTTTTACTCTTAGCATTTTGCTATAGTTGATTCTTTTTTAGAGATCCCCTTTGCTCGGAAACCGCTACTTGTATTGAGATCACCTTTATCTCAAAACCTTTACCCTAGCCAAATGGATTCACTTGCCATGCATGAGCATGATTCACTTGAACCATAATGAATGTTAAAGGATTGGATGATATGAATGCTTGTGTAAATTGAGGCTTGAATTTGATTTGTGTAGGGAAGGATATGGCTAGCTCTTTTTGAGTAGACTTGTTTGATCGCATTTTAGAGCTAGCAACTTAGACATTGAGTGGAATTCTTTTTGTGGTACTTTTGGATTTACGCTCCCGTTTTGATCTTCTTCCTCTTCTTAGTCATGTTTCCTTGAGGACAAGCAAAAGATTAAGTTTGGAGGAGTTGATATTCTCATATTTTACTTGTTTTTGCATGCATTCTACTTAGCGTTTTGAGTCACATACATGCATAATCATTGTTTTCCTTAGTGTTTTAGTCTAAATCAGAGTCTAGCTAGGTTTCATTAGGTTCTAGAGAGTTTTGCATGCATTTGGAGTGTTTTCTAGGTGTTTGGAGACATTTTGGAGATGTTAGGAGTAATGGACCAAAGTAGGAAGCAAGGGTCATCCGAAGCGTCTCAAAGATGCAGCTGTACGGCGACTTCCCGATCTGATTCAGCCTCAATGGCCTTCATGGATGTTGTAGAAGAATGAGTTAGCTGTCCAGGGGAGTTGGAATCAAGCCATTCGGACGTGTGGTTTGGGAGATATGCTCTTTTTACCGAAGCCATGCACGACTGGCCGCGAAGCTGTCAACCATACCGACCCCTTCTCATGCGGTACTACAGCTCGGTGCTGAGTAAGGGACTTGTGCCGACCCATTTGTACCGACCCAGGAATGGTCGGTACAAATCTCTCCAACACAGCTCGCCTATCGCACGATCCAGGCATCGATCCGGCACACACCCGCGCATGTCCCGACACCGAGCAACCTCTCTCACACCGACCAAGCTTCATCCGGCATCAATCCGCAAAGATTAGTACTGACCTGTCCTAGCTCAGCACAATTGGTCGGTACAAAGGCAAAGATTAGTACCAACCTGTCCTAGCTCGGTACACTTGGTCGGTACAAAGCCACCTCCAAATCCGTCCCCATGAAGCCAGCCAAAGTGTCTTGAAGATCCGGCAGAACGAAGAGGGTACGGCCAGATTCAGCGTCCATGCTCTTCATGAAAGATGTAGCCAGATGAGTTATCTGTCTACTAGAGGTGGTATGAGGTCATTAGGACATGTATCCCAGAAGATATAGGGATTTTATCGAAGGTATGTCTGTCTGGCCGCGAGACCAACACCGACCAGCATTGGATCGGCACAAGAAAGTCTAGTACCGACCTGTTATGGACCGGTACATCTTGGTCGGTACTGAGGCAGAGAGTTGTACCGACCCAGCTTCACTCCCCATACCGACCTAGACCTGATCGATGCAAAATCCAATCTTTCCTCATTGAAGCCAGCCAAAGTCATCCAAAGATCACGCCAAATGGACAACTTATGTTCGGAATTAGCTTTGGAAGTCTTCATAGAAGTTGTAGATAATTGAGGTTTCTGTCTTCTGAAAGTAGTTGGAAGTCNTCTACTAGAGGTGGTATGAGGTCATTAGGACATGTATCCCAGAAGATATAGGGATTTTATCGAAGGTATGTCTGTCTGGCCGCGAGACCAACACCGACCAGCATTGGATCGGCACAAGAAAGTCTAGTACCGACCTGTTATGGACCGGTACATCTTGGTCGGTACTGAGGCAGAGAGTTGTACCGACCCAGCTTCACTCCCCATACCGACCTAGACCTGATCGATGCAAAATCCAATCTTTCCTCATCGAAGCCAGCCAAAGTCATCCAAAGATCACGCCAAATGGACAACTTATGTTTGGAATTAGCTTTGGAAGTCTTCATAGAAGTTGTAGATAATTGAGTTTTCTGTCTTCTGAAAGTAGGTGGAAGTCTTCAGAGTGGTGGTTCAAAAGATACATCAGATTTAGCGGGGACGTGTCTGTCTGGCGCCCAAAGGAGCTATGCGCATAGAGTAGTACCGACCAGCTGTACCGACCCAGGACTGGTCAGTACAGATCTCCAGAATCAACAAAAACCAGTTCCAGCTGGGTCAATACCTGGTTTGTCCCGGGTTGACCCGGTTCGTCCACCTTCTTTTAAATAGCCCAAAACCCTAATTTTCATGATCTAAGCTTTATTTTCTCTCTTTCTCCTTGCACAAAAACGTGGTCACCTTGATTTCTTTTAGGATTTGGATGATTTTGTAAGAGATATCTTGAGTTTTATGCAATTGGAAGTTTAATCTCTTTAATCTTTCATCTCTTGTTTACTTAATCATGAGATTTGACAACTGTTTCATAACATTTGTTGGGTTCTTCATGGTAAGTGAGTAAAAACTCTTTGGATCATTGGGTTTGGTAGATTTAGGGGATTTCTTGGTTAATCTTTGATGTCTAGGGCTTAATTAATATATTTCCTTTCTTATTTAGAGGTTGTAATGCTAGATTAGGCTTGAGAGAGTTAAATATAGATCATAAGGAATTTCATGCACACAAGGTGTTTGATGAAATTCTCCAATGAACTAAATAAGAGATTTTCATGCCTAACTCATTAGAGTGAATACCTGTGATGGATTTTGGCTATTAGAATTTGTGTTTAATGCTTGCTAATTATACTTTCACAAATGAGAGTTTGTTCTTGAATTTGTAATAAATGAAGTGATTAAGGCTAAGAGATTAGGTTAATCTTGATTTGCGTTCTAGGCTTAAGGAAATGAACTTGTGTGATTAATTTGACATCATTGATTAGCTTGGATTCCCCCAAATCAATTACCTTACCCGAAGATCCCTCTTTTAATAATTGTTAATCTTGTTTAGTGATTGTCTTTTTTTTATTTGCTTTCAATTACATTAGGTTGCTAGAATTAAAACCAAGACCGCTTGATTTGCCTAGCTTATATAGTTTCTTGTATTCCTAGTGTGTTAACCTCACACCTCCTTGGTTCGATACCTCTTATTCTACAATAGCATTTAGAGAATTGATTCTATAGATACCAAAATATCTTGTATCAATCGCCAACGAAGTTGAAGCTCGGGACAATCCCGAGATTGAAACACGACCTGAAAATGAGGCCGAAAACCTTACTCAGCTCACATAAGGTTTCTGCAGGCAATCTCCGGGCAATAACGAGAATGGTTTAGGATCCGGCGCCTTGCATGGATTTGAGTCGATTAAGAAATATTATGAAGACACCAGCAACGAGCTTCAGCGGATGAGATCGCAAGTCCACGCCGCTCTGAGCTCGGTTCCTGAAATAGATCGGGTAATTGATGAAGTCAACTAAACCCCATTCACCTCGCGGATTGCGAGTCCCTAGCTCGGAGATGTCGGGAACATCCGGTTTTCCAGATATAACGGAGAAACCGACCCCAAGGCATTTATGAGAAGTTTCAAATTCGCATTTTCAAGAGTGCGACTTCCCGAGGGCAAGCTTAAGGCAGCACGTTGTCGTTTCTTTGCCAAAAATTTAACGGATTCAGCCCTAGAATGGTTCACCTCCCTGAAGCCGAATTCAATTGATAACTTCACCCAGCTAAAAGCAGCATTTTTGAAGCAATATTCGGTATTTATCCAGATCGAAACCTCGGAGGCCGATCTGTGGGTACTTACGCAAAGGCCAGGTGACTCGTTGCGGAAGTACATTAATAGTTTTAAGGCCGTCAAGGCAAAAATTGCCAATTTACATAACCCAACGGCCCTGAAAGCTCTTCAAAACGGACTGCTAAAATCCTCAAAAAATTTTGAGGAGCTCACAGTCCGGGAGCCTGTGTCGCTAGATGACGCGCTACACCGCGCTTCGCGCTGGATTATTCTCGAAGAGGCAGGTGCAGCTCAATCAAAGCAGCAGTCACCCGCAACCTTGGGAAGGCAAGCTCAGACGACAAGCCCCCAGGGACCTAAAAATTTTGGGAAGAAAGAATCCCAAGATCAAAAACAAAATCAGGGGTTACATTCGTACTCAGTATAAAGCCTACCTCATAACAGATTCAAGCCGTATGACCCCAGCAAATGGTGTGATTTTCATAAAATCAAGGGCCATTCGACCGAGGAATGCTACGAGGTGAGAAAGCAGCTCGCTGCAAAATTCGCAACAGGAGAGCTGGGCATCGTCGAGCTGGAGAAACCCCCTCCGAGGAAGAACTATTACCTAGCTCGAGATGGTGAAAGGCGAGATCACCCATCTGAGAATGATCATAAGCGAGAACGCCCATCCGACGACGCAACGAGGCGAGGGCACCCCCAAGACAGGGAGACGGATCTACCTCCTCCCAGCACGAAGAAAAGAATAGATTTTATTCATGGAGGATCCCAATTGTGTCGTAACTCCGTGAATTCAATCAAGAAACATCAGCGGAGGGTAAACACCGACGTACGAGATAGAATCCCATTCAAGGGACCTGACACGCAAATCTCATTCTGGTGACATCAATTAAAAAGGGAAAAAACCCGTAATCTCTAGAAATAAAAAGGGGTATATGAACCTGCGAGCCGGAGGGCAGCCGCAACGGACAGCCTAGGAGCTGGACGATCGCGAGCCTACAAGATCCTACCAACAGTAAACTGCTTCCAGTCGGAATTCTCTTCTTTAATGAGATCGATGAGCTGTTGAACCTCAGCCGTCACAACCCTCGAGGAAATCAATGGATTCTGTAAAAAGAAAAGACAAATCAAAATGAAAGAAGAAAGCGATTAAGGAAATTCCTAAAAAATCAAGGATGAAGGAAGCAAGTTCGTCTGAAACAATGGGGAAAGAAGTTTTCGCAGAAAAAGACAAGTAATGAAGGAAAAGTCGTAAAAACGATTTAAACAAAGGTAACTCAATATAAAAAAAAAAAAAAGGAAAAAGTAAAGAGGACATCATTACCTTGGGAGTAGGGAGTTGAGGCGACGTGGGAAACTGAAGCAACGTGAATCGTTCATTTATATAAACCGCCCACTCGCCCTATCACTTCCCTTAAATATCGTACAGTTAATACCAGATCCCTGCAATCTCGGCATCGAGCAAGCAAAGGATCAATCAGGGACCGAGATTGCGAGATCACATATTAGCTAAGGAATCAATCAAGGCCCGAGATTGTAGTCTCGCATCCTCAATGACAAATCAATAAGGATGATGGGGGGCAACTGTTAGGCCCAAATTCCACATTCAAGGCCCAGCACGGGAAAACGGGCTGGAGGAGGAAGGCTCGGCCCATGACGAGGTGTCGTAAGATTATTTACAAGCTGAAGTGAGCGAGGTCGCGGAGTAGAGTGAGTTACCTAGCTGGAAGAACCAAATACGAAGGGAAAGAGCGAGGTCGGCGGAAGCAGAAGCATGCGCTTGATCAAGTCAAAGCACATTAATTTGAAATCCTAGAATCAAGATCAGCATTAAAGATGGAGATTTTAGATTTAATTATGAATTTAATGTAAAACAGTTACATTTTCAGCTGGTATAAATTTAAAACACCAGCCATATTGTAAAGGTACCGAATTCTTGACTAACAAAATAATATATAACTTTTCTCTCAATTTCCTCTAAGTCTTTCTAAGCACATTCAACCTAAAGCAAGTCGAGGATTGAGGTTGTGAGAATCTGCTCTCACACTTAGGCAAAAGCGTTGCAAATTGGAGAAAAATCAGATTTTCGGCTCAAAGTCAAACCGTCAGAAGTTCAATTTCCAAAGAGGTTCTTCTCACCGTCTGATCCAGCCCAATTTTGGAGATATTCAAGAAGGACCAGCTACCTTTCCATTCCAACAGATTTGAGTACGATCCAACGATTCAATCAAAAGATACATCAAGATTAAGACGTCCCATCAGGCCACTCCCGGAGCAGTCCCAGCCGCGGCCAAGAGGCAATCCGCCGCGGCCAGGAAGCCTCCACCCGCGGCCAAGTGAAGATTTGCCACGCCCAGACCCACTGGACCCGCGACCAAGCTGAATTCGTCCCGTAAGCCCAATTTCAAGGCCCGTTCGATTCCCGTCAACTTAAAACCATAAAGACAGACAAAAGCAGAGCTCAAGACCTATAAATATGTGTTTTAAAGACATAATGCCGTGTGCCCCTTTTGAGTGCCATTTAGTTTACTTTTTGCTTTACTTTTTGTTCTTACTTTTTGCTATTTACGCTTTGTTCTTTATTTTCGAGATTGGTAGAGAAGTTCTCTCCGGACATCGTTCTTAAATTTGAGAGCTTTCTTCTTCCATCTCCTGCTTTGATTTAAGTATTACTTTCGTGCCATTTCTGTATTATTTTTCCACTTACTTTTACGTCTCTTTTCTTACGCTTTATTTCGATACAAATCGAGATTAGTGAAGAGATTTTCTCCGGACTTAGTTCTTAAAATCGAGAACCCTCTTCCATCAATCTCCTGTTTTTATTTAATTATGTCTTTCAATTCTAATATGTCCGAGTAGTTTAGTCGTTGGGTTTAAAGGGGTTATTAAAGGGAAATCCTAGGTTCGATAAGGATTTCACGAGGTAAATCTAGCCGATTTCTAGAGCTCTTTCTTATAGATAATTTTTAATGCTAAATCTAGCGTCATGAACTAGAGATGATTCATAGGTGTTAAAGAAAAACCAAAAGTGCTGAATCTAAATACCCGAACCGTTCATCTATAAGAGCGTATAGCGTCGTAAGATACGAAAGTATACTTACGGAGTGCCGTGACTAAGAAGAACCAGCGCGAACAGCACGATTTTCCGCGCGGCCAGAGACGAAAGCTACTGGTCGAGTGTATAGATTGTTGGTGCGTAGGATGTACGAAATTAGGCTACGCCGTTTATTCTGTTCAGTTCGTGGAGTTAAAATCTGGAATCAATTGTTACTAAAGAGCTTAGGTCCCGTGATTGAATCGAGCATACCCTAAGATATCCTTGTCGACCGAACAACGTTTTATTATTGTTTACAAATCATTTTTCACTTTCGTTTATGCCATCGATTTTCTTAGGTTATTTTACAAGCAATTTTCCGTTTTAACGTTCTTTACAATTTCGTGACAAGAACCCTATAAAAACTTATTCTTGTCTTAGACTTCCTTGCTATTCTATGTCTAAGGTCTCGCAGAACAGCTCTCTCTCCATGTGGATTGATACCTAAAGTACTACAACGCACGTATGTGCACTTGCAGAACCTTTAGGGTTATAAATTTAAAACCTGACGTTTCGGAGAAGAATCCAACGCGCATCATGTGTCCACGCGCTCTACTTTAATTATCTCGAGAATCATAAGGGTTTTCTGTTAGTTCCCGAGGTCACGCGCCATTAACTTCCTGAGGTCACGCGTTGTCACGCGCCAACTGTTTATAAATAGCGAGGCGCCTCCGCAATTCTTCTCATAATTCACTTCCCTCAAATTTCTGAAAAGAGGTAGCTCTCCCCTCTCTCTTCTCTCTCTCCTTTTATTTAGATTTTCGGTTAGGGTTTTTCGAACCATCGCTGCGTCGTTTGAATTATCTGATCTATTTTCAAACAAAAACGCGGTGACTCGTTAAATTTACCGATCCGACTTCATCCTTCCAGATCAATCTCCATCGATTACCTCTTGCCGAACTGTGATGTCGGGTCTTGACGTCTTGAACGCTTCAATGGTTCGACTAATCCTCCCTTGATTATAACGCATAAAAATGGGGGAAATAGATTGCCCGAGGCGATGAATCCTCTCGAGGCGAACCTACCCGGGGTGATAAATTCATCTAAGGCGAATCTACTGATAACACCGGTTTTTGACCATTTTTATGGATCACTATCATATTCTTTTGCAGGTGTTTTAACACAATTTTCAAATGTTTTCAAGTCATTTTCATGTTTTAGAGTTTTGAAAGACATTTCAAGTAACTCGGGATAAAAGAGTGCATTTCGGAGCAAAAGTACGTTTTCGGATAAACTTGGACCGTCAAGAAGTCCTACAGCTAATGGAGACCTTTTCACCGTCCGATCATCCCCAAATTTGGACACAACAAATTAGGGACAATCAGCTTTCAAAAACAATTGGATTGGAGACGATCCAATGGTTGGATCCTTAAATATACCCGAAGCACTAAAGGCAAATAAAGCTGCCCTGAAGAAGATTTCACCTTGCCTGAAGGAGTCCCAGCCGCGGCCAAGCACTATTCCGCCGTCCCCGAAGGAATCCCAGCTGCGGCCAAGAGGTGTTTCGCCGCCCCCAGACGGCCCGCACCCGCGGCCAAGACCCATCGCGACCAAATCGACTTGTTTCTTCACCCGAGGCCAAAACCATCATTTCTCATCAAACCCTAAACGAAGATTACGCTTATAAATACCTGTTTTAGGTCTTTAGACAGAGACACACAACTTTTATCACGCTTGAAGGCAGAAGCGAAGCCCTTGCGACTTTTGCACTTGTTTTCTTTTGGTTTGGAGCAAAGGATTCTCGATTCGTGTTCTTCGATAGAGAAGCTTTCTTCATCCCTTTTTACATACTGTTTTCTATTGAATTTATTGAATATGTTTCCGTTTAGACATAAGTTAGAACTCGTTAGAAATTAGACAACGCCTCCCAGTGGATTCGATCCCTCAATACTACTGTGTGTGCTGTACACTTGTGGCCTAGTTAAAAAGGGTAAATCCCGCACTCTGGGAGTAATCCCGGTGTGTCAAAGTTTTTGGCGCCGTTGCCACCAGGGATAGTATTGCTTGTTTGATTTCGTATTCTAATTTCTGCTCTAGACACTTTTGATTTTCAATCTCTTATTTGCTCTTTTGACATTCTCATTTATCTTTGTCTTTTGTTCTAAAGGTGCATGAACACTAGGAGAACTCCTAGAAAAACCGTAACGCAACTAGACGATATCGACAGACACGAGAGAGAACTCCGAAGACTCAAAAGAACTTTAAGGATGGCCAATAACGACCGTCCGGAAAATCAACCAAACCATGATCAATTTGATCACGAGAATGACCGTGATGTTTCGAATCACGAAGAAGATCAAGAGGCTGTCCATGGTGCTAATGACCAGCCACATCTGGATCCCGAAGAAAACCAAAACCAAAACCGAAATGCTGAAAATCCGAGGCGACAACTTCTTGTCGATCGTGATGCACCGAGGAACGATGCTCAAATGAATCCACCGATTCCTCCTAATGGCGAGAACGCCAACCGTCCTATTCAACACGCTGATCCTCCGAGGAGACAAGCGCGTAACCGCATCATTGCTGATTTTATGCACCGTATCAACACTTCCAAAACCGAGCTGCCATATAACTTCCTCTACCGAACGGAAACAATTTTGAGATCAAACCTCAAATCATTGCTTTGATAAAGCTAAATCAGTTTCATGGAGTTGTAACCGAGCATCCGATGGAGAACATTTCGAAGAGATATGCGGAACGACGAGAACGAACCAAGTTCCCGTCGATCGATTACTTAAAGTGTAAGCTTTTTCCTTTATCTTTAGTCGATAAAGCTCACCGTTGGTCAAAATCTTTGCCCACAGGATCTATCACTAATTGGGAAGAGTGCAAACCCGCTTTCCTAAATCATTTCTACACCAAGTCGAGATCCAACTCGTTGAGAAACAAAGTCCAAAGTTTTCATCAACAACCGGTGCAGTCTTTCCATGAAGCGTGGGAACGTTTCAAGGAGTATGAGAGAGATTCCCTTCATCACGGTTTCTCCGGTCCGAATTTGCTCAACACTTTCTACCGATGATTACTACCGAAATTAACTTTCTCTCGACACGACCAGCAATGGAGACTTCTCCATGAAGACCATCAACCAAGGAAGAGGTCTCATCGAGAATCTTGCTATGTCTAATAGCAACAATTCTCCCGACGACGATAGATCGACTATATCGAATGTGTCGGAATCCAAGGAGATAGCCGAGCTAAAGAACATTAGGAACCAACTTCTTGATATATCATGGTTTTTACCCCTTTTAAGCCATGATATAAGTCTGTTTTATAGAGTCTTTCTACCATTTTGGAGTGTTTTAGAGTCTTTTACAGGTTTTAGCACGTTTGGAGCATAATTGGAGATATTGGAGCTTTTTGGAGCATTTTGGAGCAAAACAGAAGCTCGTGTAGCTGAGTACCCGATTTAGAGTCTCAGTATCGATTGATACTGCCTAGTATCGGTCGATACTCATTGCAGCAAGACAGGAGTCGCGACTTTTATGAAGAGTTGAAGAATTGCAAAATTGCCCAGAAGACTTTAATAATTGCAATAAGCCCCAAAACGTGTTTTAGGTTACTAATTAGGTTTTTGAGCCATTTTTGTTGGCTACGCTTGATTAGACTTGATTTGATTCTGAGTTTTGTGAGAGAGTTTTCTGAGGGAGACAAGTCTGAGACTCTGTTTGTCCGAGAGAANCATGTTTATTGTCTCAATTATCATGTCTGAGTAGTTCTCTTGTTAGGTTCAGGGTTCTCATAAGGGTTTTCTCTGAATGTTAGGTTAATTGAATAATTAGGATTCACCATCTGAATTAGTTCTTCGCCCTAGGTTGTTCTCAAAGCTAATTCTAGACTGATCACCTAGAACTTAGATCTTAGGATAATTGGTTAGGCACGAGAGTGCGATTAGTTACCTGACAGAACCTAGAGTGAGCAAAATAACTATTCGCAAAGAGATTTGGTTTAGTTGTTTTGTGAACAAATCAAACTTGAACTAAAAGCTGGTTTAGACTTTAGGATTCGTAAAGAGATTTGGAATTCTAGGATTTAGACTTAGATAGTTTTCGCAACGAGAGTTGGTTAGCTATACTTTAGTGATTTGAGTTCAAGAACCGCACTAAATCTGAATCTTGTTACTTAGTTTATCTACATTCATTGAATTCTTGAGAAATACCCTGAGCCTATCTTTCTTCCAATTGACTTACAACACATTTAATTTACGCATTGCTTTCATTTACATATGTTGGTTTAGCTTAATTCGAATCTACGTAATCTATTGCGTGAATTCTGGAGTTCTTGTGTTCGACCCTTACTTATACTACAACACTGCTTTAGTACTTTTTAGGGTATTAATTTGAGCATATCAAATTTGGCGCCGTTGCCGGGGACTCAATTTCTCCATTAGATTTTAGTGAAGAATTTCGACTAAATCGTCGAGTATCGATCGACACCCTAGTGGTATCGGTCGACACTCATCGCGTTTTTTTCCGGTTACTTACGTTCTTGATCTTTCGTGTTTCAGGTGTATGCCTACTCGAGAAACCAGAAGAAACAAGAACACTCAGCAAGTTGATCTGTCAAACGAGCAGCTAGCACATTTGGAACGCACACTCAGAAAAGCAAGAAGCCAGCAAAGATGAACAACAACCCAGTGGTTTTGATTCAGGATGAGGCTGGTACTTTCAGAGACCGAGAGGGTCAATTGTGCAATGAGAGAGGGCAAAGACTTGATGGAGATGGGAACGTTATGGCCCCTCCAGCTGTTGTAAATGCTGAGAACGCTGCAGTTGAGCGTGGTAGAACAATTGGTGAATGCAACAGACCTGATCAGTTCTACGCAAACTGATCAGCGATTCGTCCTCCTGCCTTTCAGAGGAATGACTTCGAGCTGAAGCCTGCATACTACACTCTTGTAGGTCAGCACACTTTTCATGGTCTCTCTAATGAACACCCCATGGATCATATCGAGAAGTTCGAGGATTTGGTCCCTAGCATCAAATGCAATGGAGTGTCCTACGACTATCTGTTCTGTAAGCTTTTCCCATACTCTCTTGGTGGGTATGCTTCTTATTGGCTCAAGCAACTACCAGCTGGGTCATTGACTACATGGGATGAGACTAAGACTGCTTTCCTGAATAACTTCTATGACGATGCGAGATCAGAAGAGTTTAGGAATAAGATTTCCCAGTTTTCTCAGGGAATGACTGAGGCTTTCAAGGCTGCTTGGGGGAGATTCAGATCGTATCAGAGGGATTGTCCACATCATGGGTACACTATGGTTCAGTTGTTGAGTTTCTTTTTCAGAGGGATTAACTGGAGGTATCAGATGGCGCTGGACTCTGAGAGCAATGGTGATTTCTTTACCAAATATCCTGATGATGCTTACCAGCTGGTTGAGAATTTTGCGTCTAGCAATAGCACAAAGAGTGCTGACATGGAGCGTAAGAAGCTGGCTGGTGGTATGGAAGGTTCACAGATTGCTGAGGTGCATGCGAAGCTGGATTCGGTGCATAATTTGTTGATGGGCAAGCAGCAGAAGGCTGTTCACTTTGCTGATGATGTCGAGGTTTTCAATGAGGATGAGGTAGAGGATGTTAACTACATTGGTGGCTCTGGCTTTCAAGGTCAGAGGAATCAATACAACAACCGAAATTTCAACAACAACTTTCAGCAAGGAGGATTCAAATCTGAGGGTAATCAAGGTGGTTCTGGATCGAATCAGTTTAACCAGAAACCTTTTCAGAGCAGTGGTTACACAAGGAACTATGGGAATTCATCTTATCAGCAAGTACCTGCTAAGAATTCTGAGAGCAAGATCAAGGCTATGCTTGAACAGCTGGTTCAAGGGCAGGATAAGATGACGGTGAGCTTCAATGGGAAGTTGGATGATCTTTACACAACCTTGAATGGAAGGATTGAAGCGCTCAGTATGAGTCAAAAGAAGTTGGAAATTCAGGTTGCTCAAACTTCAGAAGCTGTGAAAAGGCAAGAGGGTGTTCTTCCAGGTAGAGGAGAGAACCCAAGGAGGGAGCACATCAATGCAATCACCCTGATGAGTGGAAAAGAGGTGAATACAGGAGTGAAAGATGCATCACTTTTCGTCGATCTCGACGATGAGGATTCTGAAATCCCGAGGGTATCGATCGATACACCCCAGTGTCGATCGACACCAGTCAAAATCTTGCAACGGGACAACTCTAAAACCCCAGTATCGATCAACACCCCTCAAGCATCAGTCGATACTGAGACTACTGCGGAGAAGACACCTGAGACTTTGAATGTAGTGCCTAAGGTAGTTCCAGAACGAATCTATATACCGAGGATAACTTATCCTAGAGCTGTTGGGAAGACTAAGAAGGAGGTGGAAGACTCTAGATGCAAGCAGATATTGGACAAGCTGATTGTCGAACTCCCTTTCCTCGATGCTATTAAGACTTCCCCAGCTTTCAGAAGATATGTCAAGAAGATGGTGTCTAGTAATGTGAACCTTGAAGAAGGATGTGTGATGCTTACTCAGGAGTGCAGTGCAATCTTAACCAACATAATTCCAAAGAAACTTCCGGATCCAGGGAGCTTTGTGTTGGACTGTATGATATTGACCGAAAGGTTCGAGCGTTCTCTATGTGATCTTGGCTCAAGTGTGAACCTCATGCCGTATTCAGTTGCCAAGAGGATGGGTAAGACTGATTTCACGTCCACCAGGATATCTTTGATACTTGCTGATCGTTCAGTGCGACTTCCAGAGGGGCTACTCGAAGATGTTCCTATTAAGATCGGGAATTGCTTGATCCCGACTGATTTCATTGTCTTGGAGTACGATGCTGAGCCCAGAGACCCCCTTATCCTGGGTAGACCATTCCTTGCCACAGCTGGTGCATTGATTGATTGCAGGGATGGGAAGATAGCTCTTAACATAGGTGATTTGGTCATGACCTTTAACATGGATAAGATGATGAAGAGACCGACTATCGATGGGCAGACTTTCTTCATAGATACTTTCACGGATACTGCTGAAGAGTACTTCTTGGAGATGCATCCTGAGGATCCGTTGGAGAGGGCACTGGTTTGTTCAGCTCAATCTGAGGTGTTTTTGAGTGAAGACGATGCTGGTTACTCAAAGATGCTCGACACTACACCATCAGTGTCGATCGATACTCCTTTAGTATCGGTCGACACCCTACGGCCAGACAGGGAATTGGGCGAATGTTCTAGGCAAGCTGCTAAGTTTGGAGATTGGAGCGAGGAGAAAGCTCCTAAGGTGGAACTCAAGCCACTTCTAGCCAATATGAGGTATGTTTTTCTTGGTCCTAATTCCACATACCCTGTGATTATTAATGCTTCTTTGAACAACGCAGAGGTTGCCTTACTGCTGAGCAAGCTGTGCATGTATCGCAAAGCTCTTGGTGACATTTCAGGTATATCATCGGATCTGTGCATGCATAGGATTCATCTTGAAGACGAGTCAAAGGCTACAATTGAGCATCATAGGAGGCTGAATCTAAATCTGAAAGAAGTGGTTAAGAAGGAGGTTATGAAGCTCTTGGATGCAGGGGTTATCTACGCCATCTCAGACAGTTCTTGGGTTAGTCCGGTGCACGTTGTTCCTAAGAAAGGAGGGATAACTGTGGTGAAGAATGAGAAAGATGAGTTGATTCCTACTAGGACTATCACTGGGCATCGAATGTGTATTGACTACAGGAAGTTGAATGCGGCCACAAGGAAAGATCATTTCCCATTGCCTTTCATTGATCAGATGTTAGAGAGGTTGGCTAGTCATCCCTACTACTGTTTTCTCGATGGGTATTCAGGTTTTTTCCAGATTCCGATTCATCCAGATGATCAGGGGAAGACGACTTTTACATGTCCTTATGGCACATTCGCATACAGGAGAATGCCATTTGGATTATGTAATGCTCCAGCTACTTTTCAGAGATGCATGATGTCTATCTTCACAGACATGATTGAGGACTTTATGGAGGTGTTCATGGATGATTTTTTAGTATATGGATCATCTTTCAAGGACTGTTTGGCTAACTTGTGCAAGGTGCTACAGAGGTGTGAGGAGAAACACTTGGTCCTTAATTGGGAAAAGTGTCACTTTATGGTTCA
>PKMM01023491.1:376848-419107 GCA_002933915.1 Eutrema heterophyllum | reverse complement strand
GTGAGCAAAATAACTATTCGCAAAGAGATTTGGTTTAGTTGTTTTGTGAACAAATCAAACTTGAACTAAAAGCTGGTTTAGACTTTAGGATTCGCAAAGAGATTTGGAATTCTAGGATTTAGACTTAGATAGTTTTCGCAACGAGAGTTGGTTAGCTATACTTTAGTGATTTGAGTTCAAGAACCGCGCTAAATCTGAATCATGTTAGTTAGTTTATCTACATTCATTGAATTCCTGAGAATTGCCCTGAATCTATCTTTCTTCCATTTGACTTACAACCCATTTAAATTACGTATTGCTTTAAATTACATCTTTTGGTTTAGCTTAATTCAGATCTATAAAATCTATTGCATGAATTCTGGAGTTCTTGTGTTCGGCCCCTACTTATACTACAACACTGCTTTAGTACTTTTTAGGGTATTAATTTGAGCATATCAAATTTGGTGCTGTTGCCGGGGACTCAATTTCGCCATTAGATTTTAGTGAAGAATTTCGACTAAATCGTCGAGTATGGATCGACACCCTAGTGGTATCGGTCGACACTCATCGCGTTTTTTTTCCAGTTACTTACGTTCTTGACTTTTGTGTTTCAGGTGTATGCCTACTCGAGAAACGAGAAGAAACAAGAGCACTCAGCTAGTTGATTTGTCAACCGAGCAGCTAGCATATTTGGAACGCACACTAAGAAAAGCAAAGAAGCCAGCAGAGATGAACAACAATCCAGTGGTTTTGATTCATGATGAGGCTGGTACTTTCAAAGACCGAGAGGGTCAACTGTGCAATGAGATAGAGCAAAGACTTGATGGAGATGGGAACGTTATTGCCCCTCCAGCGGCAACGAATGCTGAGAACGCTGCGGTTGTGCGTGGTAGAACAATTGGTGAATGCAACAGACCTGATCAGTTCTACGCAAATCGATCAGCGATTCGCCCTCCTGCCTTTCAGACGAACGACTTTGAGCTGAAGCCTACATACTACACTCTTGTGGGTCAGCACACTTTTCATGGTCTTTCTAATGAAAACCCCATGGATCATATCGAGAAGTTGGAGGATTTGGTCTCTAGCATCAAATGTAATGGAGTGTCCTACGACTACTTGTTCTGTAAGTTTTTCCCATACTCTCTTGGTGGGGATGCTTCTTATTGGCTCAAGCAACTACCAGCTGGGTCATTGACTACATGGGATGAGACTAAAACTGCTTTCCTGAATAACTTCTATGACGATGCGAGATCAGAAGAGTTTAGGAATAAGATTTCCCAGTTTTCTCAGGAAATGACTAAGGCTTTCAAGACTGCTTGGGGGAGATTCAGATCGTATCAGAGGGATTGTCCACATCATGGGTACACTATGGTCCAATTGCTAAGTTTCTTTTTCAGAGGGATTGACTGGAGGTATCAGATGGCGCTGGACTCTGCGAGCAATGGAAATTTCTTTACCAAATATCCTGGTGATGCTTACCAGCTTATTGAGAATTTTGCGTTTAGCAATAGCACAAAGAGTGCTGACATGGAGCGTAAGAAGCTGGCTGGTGGTATGGAAGGTTCACAAATTGCTGAGGTGCATGCGAAGCTGGATTCGGTGCATAATTTGTTGATGGGCAAGCAGCAAAAGGCTGTTCACTTTTCTGATGATGTCGAGGTTTTCAATGAGGATGAGGTAGAGGATGTTAACTACATTGGTGGCTCTGACTTTCAAGGTCAGAGGAATCAATACAACAACCGAAATTTCAACAACAACTTTCAGCAAAGAGGATTCAAATCTGAGGGTAATCAAGGTGGTTCTGGATCGAATCAGTTTAACCAGAAACCTTTTCAGAGCAATGGTTACACAAGGGACTATGGGAATTCATCTTATCAGCAAGTACCTGCTAAGAATTCTGAGAGCAAGATCGAGGCTATGCTTGAACAGCTGGTTCAAGGGCAGGACAAGATGACAGTGAGCTTCAATGGGAAGTTGCATGATCTTTACACAACCTTGAATGGAAGGATCGAAGCGCTCAGTATGAGTCAAAAGAAGTTGGAAATTCAGGTTGCTCAAACTTCAGAAGCTGTGAAAAGGCAAGAGGGTGTTCTTCCAGGTAGAGGAGAGAACCCAAGGAGGGAGCACATCAATGCAATCACCCTGAGGAGTGGAAAAGAGGTGAATACATGAGTAAAAGGTGGCTCGCCTGCAGAGAATTTCGTCGATCTTGACGATGAGGATTCCGAAATCCCCAGGGTATCGATCGATACACCCCAATGTCGATCGACACCAGTCAAAATCTTACAACGGGACAACTCTAAAACCCCAGTGTCGATCGACACCTCTCAAGCATCGGTCGATACTGAGACTACTGCGGAGAAGACACCTGAGATTTCGAATGTGGTGCCTAAGGTAGTTCCAGAACGAGTCTATATACCGAGGATACCTTATCCTAGAGCTGTTGGGAAGACTAGAAAAGAGGTGGAAGACTCTAGATGCAAGCAGATATTGGACAAGCTGATTGTTGAACTCCCTTTCCTTGATGCTATTAAGACGTCTGCAGCTTTCAGAAGATATGTCAAGAAGATGGTGTCTAGCAACGTGAACCTTGAAGAAGGATGTGTGATGCTTACTCAGGAGTGCAATGCAATCTTGACCAACATAATCCCAAAGAAACTTCCAGATCCAGAGAGCTTTGTGTTGGTTGTACGATCTTGGCTCAAGTGTGAACCTCATGCCGTATTCAGTTGCCAAGAGGATGGGTACGACAGATTTCACGCCCACCAGGATATCTTTGATACTTGCTGATCGCTCAGTGCGACTTCCAGAAGGGCTACTCAAAGATGTTGCTATTAAGATCGGGAATTGCTTGATCCCGACTGATTTCATTGTCCTGAAGTATGATGATGAGCCCAAAAATCCTCTTATCTTGGGCAGACCATTCCTTGCAACCGCTGGTGCATTGATTGATTGTAGGAATGGGAAGATAGCTCTTAACATAGGTGATTTGGTCATGACCTTTAACATGGAAAAGATGATGAAGAGACCGACTATCGATGGGCAGACTTTCTTCGTAGATACTTTCACGGATATTGCTGAAGAGTACTTCTTGGAGATGCATCCTGAGGATCCGTTGGAGAGAGCACTGGTTTGCTCAGCTGAATTTGAGGTTTGCTTGAGTGAAGATGCTTCTGGTTACTCGAAGATGCTCGACACTGCACCATCAGTGTCGATCGATACTCCCTTAGTATCGGTCGACACCCTACGGCCAGACAGGGAATTGGGCGAATGTTCCAAGCAAGCTGCTAAGCTTGGAGATTGGAGCGAGGAGAAAGCTCCTAAGGTGGAACTCAAGCCACTTCCAGCCAATCTGAGGTATGTTTTTCTTGGTCCAAATTCCACATACCCTGTGATTATTAATGCTTATTTGAACAACACAGAGGTTGCCTTACTGCTGAGCAAGCTGCGCATGTATCGCAAAGCTCTTGGCTATTCTCTTGATGACATTTCAGGTATATCACCGGATCTGTGCATGCATATGATTCATCTTAAGGACGAGTCAAATGCTAAAATTGAGCACCAGAGAAGGCTGAATCCAAATCTGAAAGAAGTGGTTAAGAAGGAGGTTATGAAGCTCTTGGATGCATGGGTTATCTACGCCATCTCAGACAGTTCTTGGGTTAGTCCAGTGCACGTTGTTCCTAAGAAAGGAGGGATAACTGTGGTGAAGAATGAGAAAGATGAGTTGGTTCCTACTAGGACTATCACTGGGCATCGAATATGCGTTGACTACAGGAAGTTGAATGCGGCCACAAGGAAAGATCACTTCCCATTGCCTTTCATTGACCAGATGTTAGAGAGGTTGGCTAGTCATCCTTACTACTGTTTTCTCGATGGGTATTCAGGTTTCTTCCAGATTCCTATTCATCCAGATGATCAGGGGAATACGACTTTTACATGTCCTTATGGCACATTCGCATACATGAGAATGCCATTTGGATTATGTAATGCTCTAGCTACTTTTCAGAGATGCATGATGTCTATCTTCACAGACATGATTGAGGACTTTATGGAGCTATTCATGGACGATTTTTCAGTATATGGATCATCGTTCAAGGACTGTTTGGCTAACTTGTGCAAGGTGCTACAGAGGTGCGAAGATAAACACTTGGTCCTTAATTGGAAAAAGTGTCACTTTATGGTTCAGGGTGGCATCGTTCTTGGGCACAAGGTTTCTGAAGCTGGGATCGAGGTTGATAAGGCTAAGATTCAGGTTATGACAGGTCTACCACCACCGACTTCTGTGAAGGATATTATAAGTTTTCTGGGTCATGCTGGGTTTTACAGGAGATTTATCAAGGATTTCTCTAAGATAACCCGCCCCCTCACCGCCCTACTATGCAAGGAGACCCACTTCGACTTCACACCAGAGTGTCTTGCAGCCTTTGAGGAGATTAAGAAGGCGTTGGTGAGTGCTCCTATTGTGCAACCCCCTGATTGGACTTTGCCTTTCGAGATTATGTGCGACGCCAGCGATTTTGCTGTGGGTTCTGTTCTGGGTCAGGGGAAGGATAAGAAGCTGCATGTCATTCACTACGCCAGCAAAACATTGGACGATGCTCAGAGGAACTACATCACAACAGAGAATGAATTACTTGCGGTGGTTTTCTCTTTCGATAAATTTCAACCTTACTTGATTGGGAGCAAAGTGATCGTTCACACTTATCATGCTGCTCTCAAGTATTTGATGCAGAACAAGGATCTCAAACCTCGTCTTTGTCGTTAGGTTCTTTTGCTCCAAGGGTTTGATATTGAGGTAAAGGACAAGAAAGGAGTAGAGAATGGAGTTGCTGATCATCTTTCAAGGTTGAAGCTCGATACAGATGTACCTATTGATGATCAACTACCTGAGGAGTCCATTTACTACATTGAAACTGGTTTCCAAAGCTGCTTCACCGAAAATCAGCAATTCCCACGAATTGTAGGTTTTGGTATCGATCGACACTCTCTTGGTGTCGGTCGATACCCGTCGGCTTCTGAACCTGTTTTGACCGTGGAACACCTTGGTGCTTCTGAGGAGTATCTTGTTGCTGCAGTGGATTATGATCTACCATGGTATGCTCATATTGCCAACTTCCTCGCTGCAGGTACAGAGCCAAAGCACCTAGAGAAATATACTAGGAAGAAGTTTCTGCGAGACATCAGGCGCTACTTTTGGGATGAGCCTTACCTGTATAAGCATTGCTCTGATGGTATCTACAGGAGATGCATTGCTGAATCAGAGGTACCTGAGGTTTTATTTCACTGTCATGGTTCTGAGTATGCTGGACACTTTGCTACTTTCAAGACGGTGTCCAAGGTTCTTCAAGCAGGCTTCTGGTGGCCTACTATGTTTAAGGATGCTCATACTTTCATCTCGCAGTGTGATGTGTGTCAGCGGAGAGGGAAGATCAGTAAGCGACATGAGATGCCACATAATTTCATCCTTGAGGTTGAGATTTTTGATTGCTGGGGTATCGATTTTATGGGACATTTTCCTTCGTCATACAAGAACCAGTACATTCTAGTTGCAGTGGATTATGTCTCTAAGTGGGTGGAGGCAATTGCTAGTCCAACCAACGACTCTTCGGTGGTTCATAAGCTGTTTAAGACCATCATCTTTCCACGATTTGGCGTGCCTCGTATTGTTATAAGTGATGGGGGCAGTCATTTCATCAACGGGGTTTTTGAGAAGTTACTGAGGAAGCATGGTGTGAATCATCGCGTGGCCACTCCTTATCACCCCCAGACCAGCGGGAAAGTCGAAGTCTCCAACATGCAAATCAAGGAGATTCTAGAGAAGATAGTGGGAACTTCTAGGACGAATTGGTCTACAAAGCTGGACGATGCGATGTGAGCTTACAGGACTGCTTATAAGACACCATTGGGCACTACACCTTTTCACTTGCTGTATGGGAAAGCATGTCACCTTCAGGTGGAGATCGAGCATAAGGCAGCATGGGCTACTAAGTTGCTGAATTTTGACATCAAGCCTGCTGCTGAGAGGCGATTGATCCAGATGAATGAGCTGGATGAGATTAGGCATCATGCCTGTGAGAACTCGAAGCTGTACAAGGAGAGGACTAAAGCATATCACGACAAGAAAATTCTCTCTCGCCACTTTGAACCAAATGATCAGGTACTTCTGTATAACTCTCGTTTGCATTTGTTTCCTGGTAAATTGCGTTCTCGTTGGTCAGGTCCCTTCACTGTCGACCACATGGTGCACTTGTCCTGCGTAATCCCTTCGGCGAGGAGTTCACTGTCAATGGACAAAGGGTGAAACACTACATACGGAGAACTGGATCCCAGACGGACACATGATGCCTCTGGATGATGCACCCGCTGCCTGAAAGGCGGTACAGTGAAGCTAATGACGTTAAACAACCGCTTGGTGGGAGGCAACCCACTGGTGAGTCTGTACATATCTTTTTCCTTTCATTTTATTTTTAGTTTTGTGTTTCGTTGTGTCACGTGAAACAGATTCGGACGAACAGTATCGATCGACACCACCCAGTGTCGATCGACACCCTCCATGCGCCTGAGAAGTAACAACTTGCTACGAGTATCGATCGACACTTTCTCGTATCGGTCGATACCCGCCGCCAGGTAAGTTTCCTTATAAACCCTACGGGTTTTCCCCTTTTGCCTCACAACCTTCATCGACCGACACACGCCCTCTTCCACCAAAAATCACCAATTCTCCGTTTCTCAACGCTTTTGAGTGATTTTGTGTCTATTCTGTTCGGTTTTGCGTGCTCTATACCATTATCTCATTCATCCTCATGATCTACTAGGTATGTAACACGAATTTTCACCTTTTCAATCCATGCACCAAGTTTAGATTTTTGACTTTTAGGCTCTTAGAACTCGTTTTGTTGGATGATTATCACTTGATTAGTGTGTTCTAGGCCTAGTCGAACCTTGCCTTACGCTTCATTACACTTAGTTTGCAATTTTGGAAATTTTGGATTTGTGTTCTTCGTGACTGCTCGATACATGTCTGAGTATCGATCGATACTACCTTAGTATCGGTCGATGCTCACACTTTTACTTGGCCGAGATTGCTTTGTTTGAGAGAGATGTTGGATTTATGATGTGTTTCGTGTTTGTTAATGATGCAGATGGCACTTAGGAAGAAGCCACGTACGGATGATGCATCCAGCTCCCACCCACCTAAGAAAGAATACATGTTGCACGCTCGCGTCGAGTTCAAAGACGATGGGGTTTGGACAGTGGGAACGGTTATCGCTTGTCTCACCGGGAACCGCTACAAGGTTCAAACCGCAAATTCTACAGATTTCACAGTTGTTTTCGGTAGACACTTACGAGACGCACCACCAGAGGTACCTGCACCTTCATCACCATTGCCTCCTCGCACAACAGTTAGGTTTCCTTGGCCTAAGATCAGCGAGAAGGCCAGGATCTGTTTGAGAGATGATTACGAGGGCTCCGATAAGGAGATTACAGAGAGTAGGGCTTGCACGCACATGCCTATTTTAGAGGAGTGGGACGACTACGACTCGATCTTCTACAACGCCTGGCAGGAGATTGATGTGTGCCCCACTCGATTTGTGGACACGCACACTATGAGACATCTGGGTTTCGACAAAGAGCTTGATGGCTTGATCCGGAAAATCGGACTGGGGACGATGCCTACGCGGCAATATGACTTATACCCCGACTTGGTCCGCCAGTTCCTCGCGTCTGTCCGCGTCTACTACACTGGCGAGCCTCTAGTGACTGCACAACAGGGTGTGCTGACGTTTCTGATTCGCGGTGTGCGCTACAGGATTTCTTTTCAGGAGCTTTGTGACATATATGGGTTTAACAGGGATTTCTCGAGGTGTGAGCTTCCTCGCAAGTTCTTGGATATTGAGGCATTCTGGTCTCATTTTGGGCACGGGGTCTACGACAGCAAGACCACCACACAGATGGATGTGCACCATCCTGTCATGCGCTGTCTTGTTAGGATCTTGAGCAACACCTTGTTGTGCAAGATGGAGCCTAACAAGATGAGGGTAACTGAGCTGATTGTGTTGTCCATTGGGATCGGGGACATTATTGATGATGAGGCGTACGAGTGGCCTGAGATGGACCTTGCGGTCAAACTAGGTGCTGTTTTTGCGCACCACTTGGAGTCGCTGAAGGTGAAGCCTTTTACCGGACGCGGCAAGTCTTCTAGGACTGCAGGTCGCCAGAAGACTGAGACGGTGGGCAGTCTCCTCACTCCCATTTTTCTGCACCTTGGGATCAACACCGCTAGTTGCTCGATATTGACATCGCGCGAGCTTATGGACTTGGCGCACCTGGAGCACCTGTGCTGGCTGAAGCCTGATAGGCGTTGGGTTTTCAGCACTTCTATTGGGGACTCTCTGGTTCAGCTCCCCAACATAGATCTGACAGACATTGGCGGTAATCCTGCTCAGTTGCTCTTCGCGCCTGATACTGCTGATATGGAGCCTGCACCGGTCACTCGACGTCGAGGCTCAGCTACTCGAGCCCGGCCGCCTGCATTTGGCCCTGTTGGGGTCAACCACGCGCGAGACACGCACCTGCTCCTACACTTACTCTTCCTACGCCACCTGCGATGGAGATGGATCCGTTTCAGCGATACGTTGTCGAGAGTCTTCAGACCATTTGGAGTGCCATGTCTCGTTGCAGCTGCATGACGTCTTAGCGTCCTATATCGCCACGCTCACCACATCAGGCTGGACCATCTGGCACTGCTGGCGATGACTCTGACGCCACTAAGGAGGATTAGTCCTCTGTTTATCTGGTTTCACGTTTGTTTTTCTTTTCCCTTTTCTTTTTCTTTTCGTTTGAACTTGTGTTACTTCGAGTCTTATGTCAGCATTTTATCATTTAGTACTTTGTGGAACATATGCTTTTATGATCTTTTGTTGCTTTTAACTTGTGTTTGAGTGATCTAACAGTGCTAACCATAACACATTTGGATCGTTTGACACAATTTTTGGGCACAATTGTCGCTGTCAAGAGGAATTCTGTCGACCACCGACTGGTATCGATCGATACCGGTCTAGTGTCGGTCGACACTCATCACCATCACGGGTAACCTCTTTGATTTTCACATTCCACTTGGTTCATTTGATTTCTTTCACCAAACTCAGGCTTGATAACACTGGGGAGAGTGTTGTTTAAGTCTGGGGGAGGTAGTCGCTGACATTGTGTTTGTTTTTCTTAGAGTCAGTTGTTTTTGAGTCATTTATCGTTTTTATTGAGTCAAAATTTTGTTGGAGATTATGATCGTGTTCTGGAATCTGCTGTTTTGATTTTGCTTCTGAGTGACCACTGTTACAGAATCAGCTACAGATCGACTAATGAAAAATCCAAAGGCTGACCAGTTAACTCGAAGACACACATGTTTCCAGCAGAGTTCTTTTAAAGCCGAGCCAAATTTTTGCACTTCATCGATGTGGTTAGTACTCATAGAGCTTGATTCCTCATTCATATCTGACAAAGGAACCCATGTGTTTAAAAGTGATAGTATCTCTCTCCCCTATTATAAGTTAATAAATAAGTGCATGAAAAGATGAAATGATTTTCTTCTGAGTAGAGGGCTAGGAAAATTTCCAGCGATCCCATTATTCTACTTGGTGAGGGATTATCACACAGAGGATTGGAAGCGAGGCTAGGATTTTCCTATGATGCCATTATTCGCCTACACCCTTTGATACGTTGAGAGGGAAGAACCGGGGATTCAGTGGCAAACACCATCAATACTCGCGTCTCATACCTTGATTTGTATATGCGAATCTAAAAAAATAAAAAAAAATAAAAAAAAAGAAAAAAAGAGAGAACAAAATAAGAAATAAGTCTGGGGGAGAGAAAGTGATACAAAAAGTGTGAAATTGGGTGGTTCCTTGTTATGATATTGTATGGGAAAGAATCTAGAAGGTTCTTGGTATTAATCACAGCGATGAAACTGGCGATGATGGGTTTAATTGAATAAAGCTGCGAAATAATGTGTGTAGTCTGGGGAAGCTGCGAATGTCTACGGAGAAGTACATGGTGGTTAGTCTTGGAACTGGTTAGGTGACATTTGGGTGCTTGGGAAAAGGGTTATTGCAGTGTTTCAAGAACAGGTGAGTCTCCGTGTTTTCAAACTTCTTTCTCTGGTTTAGTCTTCTATTTGCTTGAGGGCAAGCAAAGGCTAAGTCTGGGGGAGTTGATATATCATGGTTTTTACCCCTTTTAAGCCATGATATAGGTCCGTTTTATAGAAGTCTTTCTACTATTTTGTAGTGTTTTAGAGTTTTTTACAGGTTTTAGTACGTTTGGAACATAATTGGAGATATTGGAGCTTTTTGGTGTATTTTGGAGCAAAACAGAAGTTCGTGTAGCTGAGTACCCAATTTGGAGCCTCAGTATCGATCGATACTGCCTAGTATCGGTCGATACTCACTGCAGCAAAACACGAAGCGCGACTTTAATGAAGAGTTGAAGAATTGCAAAATTGCCCAGAAGACTTTAATAATTGCAATAAGCACCAAAACGTGTTTTATGAGTTTAAGTTAGGTTTTTAAGCCACTTTGGCTATTACGTCTAAGAGACACTTGATTACGCTTGATTCTATTCTGAGTTTTGTGAGAGAGCTTTCTAAGGGAGACAAGTCTGAGACTCTGTTCGTCCGAGAGAAGATTTCGAACCCTCTTGTTACTCTACTTTTTATTATTTATCTGAGTATTATTTCAGTCATGTTTATTGTTTCAATTACCATGTCTGAGTAGTTCTCTTGTTAGGTTCAGGGTTCTCATAAGGGTTTTCTCTGAATGTTAGGTTATTGAATAATTAGGATTCACCATCTGAATTAATTCTTCGCCCTAGGTTGTTCTCAAAGCTAATTCTAGACTGATCACCTAGAACTTAGATCTTAGGATAATTGGTTAGGCACGAAAGTGCGATTAATTACCTGACAGAACCTAGAGTGAGCAAAATAACTATTCGCAAAGAGATTTGGTTTAGTTGTTTTGTGAACAAATCAAACTTGAACTAAAAGCTGGTTTAGACTTTAGGATTCGCAAAGAGATTTGGAATTATAGGATTTAGACTTAGATAATTTTCGCAACGAGAGTTGGTTAGCTATACTTTAGTGATTTGAGTTCAAGAACCGCGCTAAATCTGAAATGTTAATTAGTTTATCTACATTCATTAAATTCCTGAGAATTGCCCTGAATCTATGTTTCTTCCATTTGACTTACAACCCATTTAAATTCCGTATTGCTTTAAATTACATCTTTCGGTTTAGCTTAATTCAGATCTATAAAATCTATTGCGTGAATTCTGGAGTTCTTGTGTTCGACCCCTACTTATACTACAACACTGCTTTAGTACTTTTTAGGGTATTAATTTGAGCATATCAGCCTTCAAATTATGTTTCGTATTTCCTTGCACATTTAGAACAGTGTTCATGATGTTGTCGAAAAAGTTATTTTCAATGTGCATCACATCTAGATTATGGTGCAGCAAATGGTCCTTCCAATATAGCAAATCCTAGAAAATACTCTTCTTGTGCCAATTGTGGTACTCGCCACAACCGTCAACGGGATAATGCCCATTACCCCCACATGAAACTGTCTTTTCAGCACCAAAATCTCTCAATGGAGTCATAATATAATTCCCATCTAACTCAAGAGGTAGACCATCAAAAACTTTTTTGGTCTTTCTAAACAATGTTGTGCTCCTAATAAATAGATTTTTGTGTTATGTTCATATCAATTCCTCTATGCTTGTCATTGTAGCATAAGAGGTGTCAATCCATAGGGGTTAAGATCAATGCACTAAGAATACATGAACCTTCCTAAGCTAGAGCAAATGTTTTTGGGTTTTTATGTTTTTAGATTAAGAAAGTAAAATGCAAGAAAGAAAACAAAGGCTAGAAGTGTTGGAAAATGAATTAACTATCAAGAAGATGATTAATGAACAAACAATGATGATTTAGATTGAATTAAACACTATCCTAGAACATGGAATTCACAATTATTACTAATCCACTCTCGTGGCACTAATCACTTTGTTAATCACCAAATCAAGAACAAACTCTCGTTTGTGATAAGATGATTAACAAGCTTTAATCTCCAATTCCACTTAGTTCACTAATCACCCTAGACATCAACTCTCATTGGCTAGGCATGAAAGGCTCACAAAAGGTTTGGTTCAAGCATTTCATCGAACACCTCTCGGGCGTGAAACGCCTAAGCTCTAGTTTTGATCTCTCAATCCAAAATCTAGCATTAAAAGCTAACCTAAGTGAAGGATCTAACAAGATGTAACCTAAATCGTCATCATCTAATCATCAAGACAATTGACTAACGATGCTAATACGCACAATCTATGCTATTCCTTAGGTTAAGATCACTAATTATGACTAATCCTCTCTCAAGGCACTAATCACTTTGTTAATCACTAAATCAAGATCAAATTCTTATTTGTGATGAAATGATTAGCAAGCATTAAGATCAATATTCAAATCAACCAATAAACACCTTAAGCAACTACTCTCATAGGTTAAGAATGTTTATCTCTTTCTAAGCTCTTTGGGGAATTTCATCAAACACCTTTTGGGTGTGAAATTCCCAAAGATCTAGGTTGACTTTCTCAAGCCCAATCTAGCATTAAGATCACTTAAAAGAAAGGAAAGCAATGATTAAGCACATAAGCATCACAAATCAATCATCAAACCATCAATAATCAAGCATGATCTAAAAACCAACAAAAACCCTAAAGTCTAAACATGAAGAACAAAAGATAAAAAGACATAAGGATAAAGAAGATGCATTAATATAAAGATAAGGGTGAAGAAATCTTCTCTAGAGTGGCATTTGTATGAAGAACAATCAAAATCCGTCCAAAATCATAAGAAGAGTTTGGGATAAAACCCAACTCTAGAAAGAAGAAAGCTTAGATCACAAAAATTAGGTTTTAAAATATTTATAGTGAACAGGTCGGTACTAATCTTTTCTTGTGTCGATCCAATGCTGGTCGGCGTTGGTCTCGCGGCCAGACGGATACACCTTCGGTAAACTCGCGATATCTCTTGAACCGCTTATCCAAATGCCCTCATTCCAACTGCTCTGTCAAGCTAACTCATTCCTCGACAAGTTCCATGAAGACAGTCGAGGCTAAATCGTACTGTATCCACTTCGTTTTGCCGATACAAATAGGTTGGTCTGCACTGCCGTGTTTGTGCCGCTTGGTTTGTGCCGACCCAGAATGGGTCGGTACAAATCTTCCTGATCCTTCATGCCGCGCAGATCTGGGTCGTTGTTGAGAAGTGCTTCTGATCGGTATAAGTCTCTGGAGCAATACCGACCCATGGTACCGACCCAATGCTGGTCGGTATTGATCGACATCTTCGCGGCCAGTCGGATATAGCTTCGGTAAATAGGGCATATCTTTCGCACCACATGTCTGCATGACTTGATTCAAAATCCAGTAAAACGATACCTCATCCCTCTACAACTTTCATGAAGACCGTTGAGGCTGAATCTGAACGGAAGATCGTCGTCCAGCTGCATCTTTCCGGCGTGTCGGATGAACTTTACATCCTATTTTGCTCCATGACTCCAAATATCTCCAAATGCCTCCAAAACACCTACAAACACTCCAAATGCATGCAAAAACTCTCTAGGACCTAATGAAACATCCTAAACTCTAATAAAGACCAAAATGCTAGACGAAACCATGATTATGCATGTATGCTAAAACATGCAATATATGAGAATATCAGCTCCATCAAAAACTTTGTTGCTCTTCTTCTCCACAAAATCGCAAACCACTCTCTCACTTTCATCTCCTTCATTTCTCCATAGCTCTCTCAATTCTTGCTCAGTTTTGGTGATTCAAGTTGCTACAAGCTCGAAATTCCTCTCATTTTGTGAATCTAGAATCGATTTCATCATTTGTGCATCAAATCCCAAGGTAAATTTGTCAAAATTCATCTTTTTCATGAAAATCAAAAGCTTGGTTCTTAGAGGAAAAATTCATGTCTAGGTTTGAGAAATGCATTTAGCTTGATTTTTAGCCTTGGGATTTGCTAGGAATGATTTAATTGATAGATTCTTGAACCAAATTGTGCATTTGCTTGAGGAATTTTGGAATTTGGGTTCATGACTCTAAGAGCTTTAAAGTTAGCATCTTTGAGAATTTTCTTGAGATTGAAAGCATCTAGTCTAGACACTTGGGTCTAATGCATAAATTTTGTTGGATTAAATTGCTTCTTTCTCATGGAACATATCTCATTTTGAATGCTCATGCTAGAACTTCATCGATGTGTGTCTTGATGTCTTGAAACTCACAGTTTCTTTGAGAAAATGTAGGAACAATGGGGAAATACAAGGCTGTACCGAATGAAGCTCAATCCAAGGCCAAAGATGTGGTTGTTGCAACAAACTCCAAGGCCTAGAAACCGGTTGTAGCAAAGAACTCGAAAGCCAAAGGAAAGCAAGTGGCTTTAGCCAAGAGCCCCACGGCCAAGGAGAAGCAAAAAGGCGTGGCAAGAGAGGAAGAAGAAGCGGTCGACAAGACGGAACCTCCAACCAAAGAAGAGTGCTTTGAGAAACTCATGACCATGGAATTTGAGCAAGGACGGTTTGTGGATCCCGTTGTGTTGGAGAAGATGGGGATATTCGAGGATGTGGCAACCATCTTCAACAACATGGGACTTGGAAAGTTCTTGTACATGAAGGAACAAGCTCACCAAGTGCACACGTGCAAGTTCCTTTCATTTCTACGGGTGGCTTTCTATGACGAAGAAGATAAGAAGGCCGATGCACAAACCGGATTTGGAGTCATTGAGTTCAAGGTGGGTCGCTTCACCTATAGGATGAACTTTCATGATATTTGCCAAGTCTTTGGTTTCAAAGAAGAGGGAACTCAAGGTGGGGTATACTTTCACTACCCCGGCAAGGAGCTTTAACAACGATGGGACACTATTGGCTACGGGCGTTACCATCCGGGCACAAACAAGACCTCTCACATCCGTAACCCGGCAATTAGATATGCGCACAAGGTGTTGGCTCACAGGTTCTTTGCAAAGGTTGAGTTTGGGACGGTGGCACTCGACGAATTGGAGTTGTTGGCTTTTGGTTTGAAGCCGCTTCTTAAGACTTTCCACAACAGAATTGAGTTCACGGGCAATGAGAGAACCCCGTCTCTAGCAACTCTTTTCGTGCGACACTTGTTTCATTACAAGGCATGGGCATGGGGCACTAAGGGGAAGAAATCCGCAATAAGCATTGGTTGGCTAATAACGCTTATTCTAAAGGCCAGAGGGATCAGATTATCGGTAAACAAGGTGTAATGGGACTTAATGGATGAGTCTTACCTCAGAAGAACGAGGTTCCTCAAGGGAATGGTGGAAAGCAAGCTTGCTTACAACCTCAAGCTAGATAGGGAAGATCCGGTTCAAGTCTTATTACCTAATGCCTCTCTCACTAGTCTATAAGAGAGGAAGAACATCTTCTTCTACCCCACCAAGGACAACCTCTACAACCCGGACGTGGACCCACCAATCGATCTAGTAAGCAAGAATAGAGTCAAGAAGGGTACGACCAAGAGAAGGGACACCACCGAGGACTCTAATGGATCCGAAGATGAAGTTGCTAGTCCATTACCTGTAGAGCCTAAGTATGGAAGTGAGCGGTATCACTTTGACCCATATGATGGGGTAATGCCCAATGTTGCCACTCGCCATGCTCATCACCAAACTCGACTCCTTCAAAGGTGGTGCAAGTGGCGAGATAAAACAATCCGAAAGCTTGTGAAGATGGTTAAGAGCATGGGAAAGACGATCAAAGAGCTAAAGGGGAAGGATAGTGAAGCTAGCACATCTAGAGCTCAAGAGGAGATAGACTTCATGGGGCAAGAAGGAGATGGTGACATGGACCATGACCTTGCACTTCACAGAGGTGAGATGGTGGTCCACGAAGGAACACGCCACTCATCGGCTCATGAAGAGAAAGCGGCCAAGAGGAAGGCCATGAGGTCTCCATCTCCATGCTCAAGCAATCCATCATACTCCATGGGGTCCTCTTCCCCATCTCAAAGTTTATAAGGTAACACTCCAACCTTGTAAATAGTTTTCATTTCTTTTAAGTCTAGTATTTTATTTTTTTTTTTGGTCTCTTCCTTGAATTTATTTCACACAGGACGGTGTGATTTAAGTTTGGGGGAGGGACCGAAATTTAATCTTGTTTCTTGCGTTCTTATTTTGGTTTTTACATCTTGAGTCTTTTGCATTCATGCATTCATCTAAGGCATAGAAAAACACAAAAAAAAATCAAAATTTTTTTGAAAATTTGAAACTCAAAAATAAATCATTTAGTTGCATTTCACACTACAAGAAAACAGGTCGTTTACAACGGACAGAATCGATGTAAAATCGATGTAAAACAGACTTTGGGATGGATTAGCGACGATTGCCAAATCATCGTAAAATGATCGTCGTTACTCGAGAATCGTCGTAAATCCGTCGTAAACACTAGGACGAACAAAAATTGTCGTAAAATCGTCGTAAATAATCCGTCGTAAAATTGATGTAAATTTACAACGACATTACGACGAAAGTTACCTCGTTGGTTTTTCGTTATAAAGACGTCGCAACATTACATCGATTTTACATCGATTTCTCGAATTTTTGAATCGGTAATCCGTCGTAAAATTGTCGTAATATAAGGATGTACATTCGTTGGTAAACCGATGTAAAATTAAATCGATGTAAATTCGTCGTAAACTATAGATCGATGTAATATCGATGTAAATTCGAATTCGATGTAAAATCGATGTATAAAATTAATAATTTTAATTATATATATATATATATATATTAATATATAATATTTAATTTATTAATAATTAAAATTATAAATTAATAATTAAAAAATTATAAATCAAAATTTTATAAATAAAATTCTAAATACTAATTATCATCATTTAGGTCAATACCTACTAAATCATTAAAAAGCTCCTCGTCCGTTCTCCGCTCCAATGCCGCTCGGTGTTGCGCAAGCGGATCAATCTGGGCCGATGTCGATGCTTTCTGCTGCTGCTTCCTCAGTGCGGCCACCAAAGTCGGGTTACTCGCGGCAAGAATATCGAAGAGCAAGTTGTACGAGTTGATTGTCTTATCGTAGACTTGGATCTTCTCATCGTATACCACCTGCTTCGCCCGCAAAGTATTGATCTCGGAGTGGGCGGTCTTCAACTCGTTCCGCAACTCAACCAGATCGTCGAACGGAAGACGTGAGGAAGGCGAGGCGACGACACTTTCTCTGATCGATCTCATCCCTAAAATTCTGCCTTTTTTCTTCGGGGCAACCTTCAAAAAAGAAACGTTAAATTTAATAAATTAAATACAAAATAATTCAGTAAAAATATAATTTGATTATTATTACCTCTTCATATATCTCGTCCATTTGGGCTGTGGTCAAAGCCGCATTGGATTGGACCGAGCTACCGCCAGGTGATAGCTGCTGAGAGAATTGAGTTTGACGCTCGGCGATCCTTGCCTGGACGTCATTGTAGACCTTCTCCGCTCGAGGATCCACAAAAGAGTCGTCTTTTTTTTTGTGAGTTTCCTCAAAAACTCTGGTCATTGGAGAGAGTTCGCCTCCGTTTACCTAACCAAACGACATTCGAAAAAAAAATAAACGGTTAATAGTTAATTTTAATTAATAGTAATTAAAATCACAAAAATAGAAATTAACGGAAAACAATTACCATTTGAAGGCGCCTTCCCGCAAAAGACGTTTGACCCGAAGTATGCGGCATAACCGCCGGAAGACCGTCTGGGCCGACAATGTTCTGAGAATCCGAACACTTAGCGGCCACTTCCTGCGAATACTGATTCATCCAGTAGGTCTTCAGGCCGTTCCAAACTTCGGAAGACATGTATGGGGGCTTTGCCTCATCGCCATCAGCCTCCCACTTCCTCTTCCAATCGGAGACGGTATTGTTGAGCCGCCATTTTCCCTTCTTCTTAAACTGTGTCTTCACCATCTCGTTGATCCCAATGTCCCAGTGCCATTTTTGCTATAAAAAAACCGACAAAAAAAAATTAGAAACGATATCATTAAAAAAAAATTAGAAGCGAATAAATTACCGCGAAACATTTGAACAACGTCTCGACAACGTCATCCGGAACCGCAGAACAGTTGTGGTGAGGCTCCTCGAAATAGGCTTTAATGATGTCAGACACACTCCGGCCGACTTTGTTATCTTCCTTAAACCTGATAAATAAAACTACAATTATCAATAAAAAATATAATTACCAAGAAAATAAGAAAAAAAATAATAAGATTACGTACCAAAAAGTGTTAGGCGGCCGTCGCGGATCTAACCGGGGTAAACCATCATGACCCGGCGACTGCAAAATATCTTCGATCGTCAATTCCGCATATAACAACGGAGGTCGAGGTGCTGGTGCTGGTGCAGGTGGAGGTGGCGGCGGCACCGGTGCGGACCCAGAATCCGGAACCGCGGACGGTGTGGCAGAAGATGACGGGAACTCCGACGGTCCCGAATCACCACCCATAAACTGGCGATAGTGAGTTCTACGTGGCGCCATATATATCTACAAAATTATATAAAATTAATTAACGAATATTAAAAATATAATCTAATAATTTCCGCAACTATCTAATTCCAATCCTATCTAATTACAATCCTATATAATTTCAATCCTATCTAATAATTACAATTCTATATCTAATTAAAAATAAAAAAACATACCTTAGAGAGAGAAAGGGCTGGTAGAGAGAGAGGGAGATTGGGAGATTATGAGCGAGGAAGAGAAATCTAAGATCGTATATATAGAGTTTGTTGTCGTCGTAAATTCGATGGTAATTTACGACGATTTTACGACGGATCCGTCGTAAAATCATCGTAATATTGAAACACGCGGGAAATTTTCCCCCCTAGGCGGTAAAATTTATTTTTCATTACGACGATTTTACGACGGATCCTTCGTAAACTTGTCGTAAATTACCATCGAATTTACGACGAATCCGTCGTAAAATCGATGGTAATATAACAAATCTATACCCTAAACCCTAAATTACAATATACAAATTCGTCGTGTATTAACGAAGTATATTTGTGCATCCAAGACATCTCAAAGTAAACAACAAATTCAATAACGACGATTGAATCTAATATATGAAAAATTTCCTTATCTTACATAATAATGTATAGCGTTTCTTCTTATAAGTTTATTCGAAACATGGATGATGTATATAAAGGAATTGATTTTTCTAAAACGGGTAATATTTTTATACAATGAGTAAAGAACTTATGTAAAACAAGTTAAACGATGAAAACCAAACATATACAACATATTTCAACCCTAAACCCTAAACCCTAAAATTTAGGGTTTGGGGTTTACAACGAATTAGTCTTAAATCATCGTAATGTCGTCGTAAATCGTAAACCATAAAATTTTTATTCCCGGTTAAGGGTTTACGACGAATTAGTCTTAAATCGTCGTAATACTGATAATCCTGAGATAATCGGAGATGAGATCGAAAGGACTCACAGAGGTCTAATATTACCAAACCATCAAAATTCCAGAGTTTGGGTAATATTCGACCTCTGGGAATCCTTACGATCCCATCTCCGATTATCTCCGGTCATTTTCCGATTATCTCCGGTATTTTTATTATACAAATTAAGCAATTACAAAAAGTAAATCAATCAGATTAATCATCATCTTCGTCGGGTTCATCATCTTCATTGGGTTCATCATCTTCAGGTTCATCATCATCGTCACTCTCTTCAAACTCATCGGAATCACCTTCTTCTTCTGTGTCGTCAGGTAGATATTCAAGTTGCCTGTTTCGGGGATCAATTAGAAGAACGTTGTCCGTAATCTCTAGTTCTGTAATGTGACGGCAAGAATCTTGTTGCATTGGAAGATCGTCAACACCAACAATTTTACCCCTTTGAGCTATTTTAATAACCGATAACCATGTGGGCCCAGTGGTTCGAACTCGCGGATATGGAACGAACGTTACTTGTTCTGCTTGTGATGCAAGGATAAATGGTTCAAACTTGTTGTATCGTCGTGATTTGTTGACGTCGACCACACCAAATTTGTTAATTCGCACCCCTCGACCGACTGCTGGATCGAACCAATCACATTTAAAGAGAACACATTTCATACTAACCAAGCCGGGGTACTCCACTTCGATTATTTCTGCAACATCCCATAAAAATCTATTTCGCCCCTAACACATACTTCGTAGTTGGTAGTTACCCGACGAACGCCGTACTTGTATGTCTGAAACACATAACCACGGGTGAAATACATGGGTGCAGTCGTTATCTTCCCGAGGGGGCCTTGGAGTAACTCATGAAACCATATTGGATATGCGGGGTCGCCATGATCCACCTATAAAAGGCATATCGATAAGTGTGCATGTTAGATTGAGTATCGATCTAATTAAATGAAATATTTATAACTATATATATTACTTACTTGCGTCTTCAACCACTTAGCAAAGTGACGATCTTTACGATCGTTTCTTTCATCATCTAAAACGCCTTCAATGCATTCTCGCACTTGAGTAACAAATAAGCTGTTAAATACATTATAATTAATATATAATGGTATATATAATTGATTATTAATTAGTCGATAATTAAATAGTTATGTTACGTACCTCTCGTAAGGACTCACTTCCTCGCAGTTTAGGAGGATGTACGTATGTGCGATGTGCCTATCATTCTCGTTAGACCATCAAACTTTCTTCAATTTTCCACTAAGACGACCGATTGGTGAGAAGATGTCTGGGACACCCTCTACTGCATAAGTTCTTCCCACACCACCATCATCATATCGTCGGGGAGCCCGTTTGCGTGTGCGGACTTTTGTAGCGAAATAGTATGAAGTGAAGTGTGAAGTTTCTTCTGTCAAACTTCCCGCAACAATTGATCCTTCAACCCTTGCTAGATTTTTTGCCTTTCCCTTTAAATGTTTCATGAAGCGCTCGAATGGGTACATCCACCTAAACTGAACAGGCCCGCCTAGTTCTGCTTCATGAGGGAGATGAATGGGAAGATGTTCCATAACATCAAAAAACGCCGTGGGGAATATCTTCTCCAAATTGCACAACAATATTGGAATATTAGCAGCCAGCTGTGCAATTACATCTTCTGACAACGTCCGTGTACTAAGATCCCGGAAAAACGCTCTGATACCTGCACAATCAAAATTATATATTTTAATATTTGAACATATATATATATATATATAATTATAATATATCAACAATTTTATATGTGATGATACGATGTATCTTACCTCCAATTGCTTCATGAACATTTCCTGGAAGGAGTTCGGCAAATGCGAAAGGAAGTAATCGTTGCATAAACACGTGGCAGTCATGACTCTTCATCCCTGAAGACTTTTGTCCTTTCTCAACAGATTTAGAAAGATTGGATACGTACCCATCAGGAAACTTCACGTCAGATGAAACCCAATTGAACAACGATGCATTTTCTTCTGCACCCAACCGAAATATAGGAACTGGTGATTTCTCATTGCTCATTATGTGTAACTCATTTCTGTTGCAAATATCGGGCAAGTCCAACATTGACTTTCCGCTGTCTTTGGTTCTTCCTTTCACGTTTAACACTGTATGCATGATGTTATCAAAAAAAAATTTCTCAATGTGCATGACATCAAGATTGTGTCTCAACAGATGATCTTTCCAATACGGAAGTTCCCAAAAATGTTTTTCTTGTGCCAATTGTGATTGACCCCGTATCCATCAGGCATATTAGCCGGCGTGTGCCAATTTCCCCCACGAATCACTGTTTATAGTCCCCCAAAATGATCTATTTGCGCTTCTAGATCTTCTCCAGATAGATACACTGGTGGGGGGACACGCACGATTTTGTTCTTTCTAAACAACCGCTTGTTTCTTCGATATGGATGGTTGATTGGTAGAAACCGGCGGTGACAGTCAAACCAGCATGTTTTTCGACCATGTTTCAGCTGAAACGCATCTGTCCGATCGAGGCAATAAGGACAAGATAACCTCCCATGCGTTGTCCAACCTGATAGCATTCCGTATGCAGGGAAGTTGCTTATTGTCCACATAAGCACCGCACGCATTGTAAAAATTTTTTTCCTCGAACAGTCATATGTACGAACTCATGTATACCACAACTGTTTCAACTCATTTATGAGAGGCTGCAAAAACACATCAATGGACCTCTTTGGATGATTGGGATCATGGACTAAAATATTCAGGAATAGAAATTCCCTTTGCATGCACATATCTGGGGGAAGGTTATAAGGCGTTACGATAACTGGCCACAAAGAATATTGCCTACCAGACATACCGAATGGACTAAATCCATCAATGCAAAGACCAAGATACACATTTCGCTTAGATTTAGCAAAGTTTGGGTGTACCGTGTTAAAGTGTTTCCAAGCTTTTGCATCTGACGGGTGAGTCACTTCTCCTTCTCTCTGTGAATGTTCTACATGCCACCTCATCGATGCAGCTGTCCTTTCATATTGATACAATCGTTTTAACCTATCAGCTATAGGAAGATACCACATCCGTTGGTACGGTATCTTACTACGCCCAGAAGTTTGCGGCCTAAATCTCGGTTTTTGGCAAAATCGACATTCCTGCAGCTTATCGTCATCTTTCCAAAAAAGCATACAATTGTCAACACATACATCTATCATCTCAGAAGGCAACCCAAGACTAAACACCAACTTCTGTATCTCATAGTATGTTTCAGCAGTTAAATTATCCTCTGGCAAATACTCTTTAATAAGATCAGCCCAATCATCCATGCAAACCTCAGCTAAGTTATGATCAGTTTTAATTGTCATCATCCTAGCTGCTAACGAAAATTTAGACTGACCTTCTCTACATCCATCGTAACGTGGCTGATTTGCAGCGTCTAGAATATCATAAAATCGCTTCGCATCTACGTTGGGTTCCTCAACACTATTATCAGCATTTGTTTAATGAAATGCATCAGTAACCATGTCATGCATCCTATCATGATCTTGACCTTGATCATGTTGACCATGATGATGATAACTACTAGTACCCTGATCATTTGATTCATCAAAATCTACATGACCTTGATAATTACTACTACGATCAACTTGATTCCTTTCAAAACCCTCTCCATGTTGATACCAAACATAATATTGCGGCATAAACCCTCTATTTAGTAAATGCTTCCACACCGTCTCAATAAAAACATATCTCGTATTCTTACATTTACGACAAGGACAGAACATCTTACCGCTCTTCATGGTTGGTTGCATATTTCCGGCCTGATACATGAATATTTCAAACCCCTCTTTGAATTCGTTCGTCAACGCTCCCTCTGAATCCTTTTGCGTATACATCCATCTCCGTAGATCGTATATAGACATTTTATAAAAAATATTTTATAGAGTATTTTTTTTTTATTAGTGTCTGTTTTTTTTTTGAAATTTACGTTTGACGTAAGAATGTATTTATAGAAAATTTTCAGAATTAACAACGAAATTACAACGGATTTGCATCGGATTTACGACGTATATTTTGATGTAAATTGATTAGGTGAACATATTAAAAACGTGTTCTACCTAACTAGAAACAATCGTCGTCAAATCGTCGTTGGTAATTGGCTGTTTTCTTGTAGTTTCATGGTTAAGATCGAGTCTAGTTTGCATCTTTAGTGTGTGAATGTAAGGCCTAATTTTTGAGTAAGCTTGGCAAAAAGTGTTGATTTTAGGGCGACAAGGATAGGTTTGCATGTAGATCTAGCCCAACATCAAGGGCTAGACTAGGGTAGGCTAGCTAGGAAGGGAAGTTTTGGGGTTTGGTATGAATAAAAGTGTATAATCGATGAGATTGTGGTGGAGAAGAGAAGTGGGTCCAAAGGTGAACGAAAAGGCAAAAGGGGAATGCAATATTGTGAAGTGGTTGGTGCAAAGTTATAAGGTTAGCTCTTAGCATTATATTTAGCTTCAAAGAGTTCAATGGAAAAGAAAGAAGCCAAAAATTGGCCAAGGCATCAAGTGATGAGAAATGAGGCGAGACAAAGAAAAGGAAAGAAAAGAAGAGCTAAGGAAACGACAAAGAGAAGCACCAAGCCACAAAGTTCAATGAAGAAGAAGAAATCCCCCAAGTGAGAAAAGATGAAGTGGAAAAATAAGAAAAGCGTGTAGGACATGAAGGCAAAGAGGCCTTGTGAGAAAAGTGTAGCTTAGGTTTGGGGCTTCATGGTTGGAGATGCTAGGGTTAGAGACATCTTAGGTATTGGGTAGATGTAAATTTATCCTTGCAGTTGCCTTTTACTCTTAGCATTTTGCTAAGGCTTGCTCATTCATAGAGAGATCCTTTGCATTGGAGTAACCGCATACATTTGAGATCATCTTAATCTCAAGACCTTTACCATAGCCAAATGAATTCACTTGTCTTGCATGAACATGATTCTCTTGAAACAATTAAATGAATGTCAAAGGATTGGATGATAGGAATGCTTGTGTAGGTTGAGACTTGGGCTTGATTCATGTAGGGATAGATATGGCTAGCTCTTTTTGAGTAGACTTGTTTGATCGCATCCTAGAGCTAACAATTTGGACATTGAGTTTGAATTCTTTTAATGATACTTGTGGATTTGAGCTCCCACTTTCAAAACTCTCTCCCTTCTTGCTCTTGTTTTTTGCTTGAGGGCAAGCAAATGAATAAATTTGGGGGAGTTGATATTCTCATATTTTACCTTTGTTAGCAGGTATTTAACTTAGTGTTTTGAGTCACATTTGTGTATAATCATAGTTTTCCTTAGTGCTTTAGTCTTAATTAGAGTCTAGGTTCGTTGTTTGCATTAGGTCCTAGTGAGTCTTGCATACATTGGAGTGTTTTCTAGGTACATTGAGGCATCTTGGAGGTGATTGGGAGACCTTGGAACTAAGCACGTTCGGCCATGGACTTGAAGAGAAGGCTAGAAGAAAAAGGAGGTTTCTAGGCCATCGTGCCGACCGGCCTCCAGCCGGTATAGCTTGGTCGGTACTCGGCCAGGAGCCCGTACCGACCCATGCCCAAATCCCATACCGGCCGAAAGTCACTCGGCGTGCTTCTTCATCGCGAGCCGTACCAACCGGCCTTCACGCGATATCATCCGGACGGTATCGACACATCAATGAGTACCAGCCCATGTCTCTTTCCCATACCGGCCCGACCCCGTGCGGCATGCATCTTCATGAACACTGGTACCGGCCAGCTCCCATGCGGTATCAACAACTCGGTATTGAGGCAGGAACCGGTACCGATCCAAGTCGTTTTCCCATACCGACCAAAGACTGCTCGGCATGCATCTTTAGGACGAGGAGTACCGACCACCGTTTGGGCGGTATCATCCGATCGGCACAAGCACAACAGCAAGTACCGGCCAAAGATATAATATGTACCGACCAGACTTCGATCGGCACCCGACCTTAGCACGTCCCATACCGACCCGTCTTCAAACGGTATCACCGACCGGCACGAAGAAGCAATCTGTACCGACCCAGCGTACCGACCAAGAGTCGGTCGGTATAGACCACCAAGATCAGCTCGACCCAGATTCGGCCGGGTCAACACCCGTTTTGTTCCGGGTTGACCCGATCCGCCCAGCTTTATTATATATACTCTAAACCTAATTTCTTTGAGATATATATATCTCTTCTCTTTTGCGAAAAACACCTCCCTTTTTAGGGTTCTTAGTGATTGTTAGAGAGATCATCTTTTGTTTATGCAATTTAATCTTTGTTTCCTTAATCTCTATCATCTATCCCTTCTTTCTTAATCATCTAACCATGGGATTTAACATCTTCTTAATGGAATTTGTTGGGTTCCTCATGGTTTGTGAGTAATCTTCTAGGGTCTAAGGATGGGTTGATTTAGGGTGATCTAATATATAGTTTATGATGTTAGGGCTTAATGCCCTTCTCTCTAAGTGACCCTAATGCTAGATTGAGCTTGAGAAAGTCAATCTTGATCTTTGGGAATTTCACACCCACAAGGTGTTTGATGAAATTCTTCAAATAGCTTAGTGAGAGATAAAGATGTTTAGCCTATGAGAATAGTTGTTTAAGTTATTTATTGGTTGATTTGAATAATGATTTTAATGCTTGCTAATCTTTTTATCACAAATGAGAGTTTGATCTTGATTTAGTGATTAGCAAAGTGATTAGTGCCTTGAGAGAGGATTAGTCATAATTAGTGATCATAACCTAGGGATTAGCATTGTGTGTGTATTTGGACATCATAAATTAGCTATAAGGTCACTCTAATTCCATAACCCCATCCTTGGATTCGCCTTTTTATTGTGTTTAACTTCGTTTAGTATTGTTAGTTCTCGTTTATTGCTCTTAATTTGGATAGCTTATTAGATTTAATCAAAAACAACCTTGTTTGGCTTGAATTAAGTAGTTCTATGCATTCTTAGTGATTGAGACTTTATGATATGATCCTAGTATGTTGATACAAGCTGGTCGCGGACACTCTCTTATATCAACGGTTTGGGGGCGGAAAGATGGTGTTGAGCAAGAAGGCCAAGGGCACTCTCCTGAGCAACGGTGAGGTGAAGATGATGGTTAAAGGCTTGAATCGCACAAGTCTTTAATCCAGGTGACAATAAATGCACAAAGGTCGCTTAGTTCTTGGAGGGGAAACCGCACAGAAAGAGCTAAACAAGACACAAGTTCTGAACCTGTAGCAAAAACAAGAGACTATAATTTTAATTAATTCAAAGGTGACTACAACTGAAACAAAGACTGGCTTATATAGCCTTACAACTAGGGCAACCAAGAGAATTGAAAATACAAGTGAAAACACAGCAGCATGGTCCGAAATTAAAGAAACAAATAACAAAAGAGTGTGGGCAGCCAGACTTGATCATGTGATGAAAAGAATCCAGCAAGGGAGTATGGCTGCCAGTTTAAAGAAGAGACTAAGGCAGAAAGCATGTGATGGCTTGTCTGGTCGCATGGAGAAGCATGGCTAAGGTATGGGTTTTCTGACTTATTAAAATATTCAAGAACACTCAGAAATGGGGTGTCAGCTCAAAGACAAAAACTGTCTCCCTTGCTTTGATAAGTGACCATGTGTTTGAGGGCTGTGGACGGGCCTGGAGTGGATTGAATATGGCATGGGCTTCTTGATTCAGTGTAAACTGATGGACCAGTTCATCTTGGTCTAAAAACGTTTGGCCCACGTTGAAGGTGAGCTCATTCACCAAGTGATCCATATAGCTTTTGGTCTGAATTTTGTCTTTGGTTTGCTCTTGTACGTAGTCGGTGTGTTGTAGTTTGCTTAGGATCAACTATCCTAGCACCAAGGGGGGGACCGCTGTCGCCAATAGGGTCCGGTTCACCGGTCGTACGCTCAGAACAGTCCGGATCAACTGTCCCAACACCAAAAGAGGGACCGCTATCGCCAGTAGAATCCGGATTATCGGTCGTACGCATAGAACAGTCCCGTTCTGATGTGGTGGTAGTCGCTCCCTTAGTTTTCTCATTCTTCAACAAGCTTTGCACATAGTTGTTGAAGGCTTTCGTGAGACTCCTGGTTCGAGAACGTGTCATAGGTCCTTCTCTCATTATGGGTATTTCCATCGGCAGGTGCGGTTCTTCATGGTCTTGAAGGGGTTTGGTTTGGATGTCCTCATCATTCTCTCCCTCTTGAGAAGGTTCTGACCTCAGAACTGGTACATCTGCATAAAAAGGAGATAAGTCATATACATTAAAGCTTTTAGAGATGTTGAACTCACCGGGTAAATTCAGATGATAGGCATTGTTGTTGATGCGTTCCAAGTCTTGAAAGGGCCCATCTCCGCGAGGTGCAAGTTTGGGCTTTCGCTGGTTTGGGAACCGCTCTGGTCTCATGTTCAACCAAACCCATTCTCCTGGTTCAAAGATCATTTCTTTGCGGCTCTTGTTTGCTTGACGTTGGTAGCGTTCTGATGTCTTTTCCAGGTTTGCCTTGACTAGTTGGTGGAACTCCTTAACTCGCTCTGCTTTGCTTTCCCCTTCATGACTAATTGGTTCTGATTGTGGTATTGGTGCTAAGTCTAGCGGGGCTATTGGATTGAGGCCGTATACAACTTCAAAAGGTGAAAACTTAGACGTAGCATTAGTAGCACGGTTATAAGCAAATTCTATGAAAGGTAAGAAATCAACCCAATTTTTCAAATTGTTACCAATGGTGACCCGTAGTAAGGTGGCGAGTGTTCGGTTGACTACTTCGGTCTGTCCATCGGTTTTGGGATGACAAGTGGTGGAGAAAAGTAACTTGGTGCCCAACTTCTTCAACAAGGTTCGCCAAAAGTGACTGAGGAATTTGGAGTCTCGATCTGACACAATCGTCATAGGTAACCCATGTAGACGAACCACCTCTTTAAGAAACAAGTCCGCGGTTTGGGATGCATCATTCGTTTTATCACAAGGGATAAAATGCGCCATCTTGGAAAACCGATCGACCACGACAAAGATTGAATCCTTGTGTTTGATCTTGGGCAACCCTAACACAAAATCCATAGAGATATCTTGCCAAGGGGCGTTAGGAATAGGTAAAGGAAGATAAAGACCATGACGATGTGACCTTGATTTGGCTTTGAGGCAAGTGAGGCAACGCGCACAGAATCTGTTAATGTCTCGTTTGAGGTGAGGCCAAAAGAAGTGTTCCTTTAGGAAGTCTAGGGTTTTAGCAATCCCGAAATGTCCACTTAATCCCCCTCCGTGAGCTTCCTGTATTAGCAGCTCCCTCATTGAGCCTTGTGGAATGCTCAACCGCTTATCATTGAGCCTTGTGTAATGCTCCTTGGGGTCCCTTCTCGCACTCGAATGCTCCTTGGGGTCCCTTGAGGTGTTCGAATCCGAGGACTCTTGCCTCCAAGGTGCTGATCAAAGCATATCTCCGAGATAGTGCATCTGCCACGATGTTGTCTTTTCCCTTCTTGTACTTGATGGTGTATGGAAAAGTCTCAATGAACTCTAGCCATTTAGCATGTCTCCTCTTCAGCGCGTTTTGACCTCTCAGATATTTCAGTGTCTCATGATCGGTATGGATCACAAACTCCTTTGAAAGCAGATAGTGCTGCCATGTTTCTAGAGCTCTAACCAACGCATATAGCTCCTTGTCGTAGGTTGGGTAGTTAAGAGTGGCTCCACTTAATTTTTCGCTGAAAAATGCAACAGGCTGACCCCTTTGATTGAGTACAGCTCCAATCCCAAGTCGTGAACCGTCACACTCCACTTCAAATGTCACTTCGAAATCTGGTAAGGCGAGGACCGGTGCTTGGCTGAGGTGGTCCTTAAGCGCCTTGAAGGCGGTCTCTTGAGCGACTCCCCATGAGAAAGTGACATCCTTTTTTATGACAGCGGTGAGTGGTGCGGCTATGGTGCTGAAATCTTTAACGAATCTTCGATAAAAACTTGCCAATTGTGGAAGCTTCTAACCTCCCCAATACCAGTTGGCGTGGGCCATTCTTGGATGGCACGTATCTTTTCTTCATCAACCTGTAGGCCATGTGAACTTACAATAAAACCTAAGAAGACAAGTTTGTTAGTGCAGAAGGTGCATTTCTTTAAATTAGCATACAAACTTTCCTTTCGAAGTGCCTTTAAGACTCGCTCAAGGTGGTTGACATGATCCGATAAACACTTACTATAGATGAGAATATCATCAAAATATACTACTACAAACTTACAGATGTATGGCCTTAGAACGTGGTTCATGAGTCTCATTAATGTACTTGGCGCATTTGATAGACCGAAAGGCATGACCATCCATTCGTATAGGCCTTGCTTTGTTTTGAAGGCTGTCTTCCATTCGTCCCTTCCTTCATTCGTACTTGATGATACCCGCTTTTCAAATCAACTTTGGAGAAGATGGTAGCTCCACTTAGCTCATCTAACATGTCGTCTAGGCGAGGAATGGGGTGTCGGTATTTAATGGTGATATTGTTGATCGCCCGACAGTCTACACACATTCTCCATGTGCCATCTTTCTTTGGGACAAGTAGAACCGGTACCGCACAAGGGCTTAAGCTCTCCTGTATGTATCCCTTAGCCATAAGGTCTTGAACCTGTTTTCTAACTCATTGGCTTCTGTTGGATTCATTCTGTATGGTGGGCGGTTAGGCAAGGCTACTCCTGGTATGAAATCGATCTGATGTTCGATGGCTCGAAGAGGAGGCAGTCCGGCTGGTATGTCTTCGGCCAACACGTCCTTAAACTTGTTTAAGACTTCTGTGATTGCTATGGGCACTTCTGTTTCTGTGTTTCATGAAACTAACACTTCCTTGAAGATCATGAGTAGCACCGGTTCCTTGGATTTAATAGTTTTACGAACAGATGCTGAAGAGATATAAAGGTTAGTACTACTTACCTCCTTGTCTTTAGACATTTTAAGTTGCATTTCATGCACTTGTGATGGCGTGAGGGGAGCAAGGTTGTATTTGTGCTTGTCAAGCGTGAAGGAGTGGTAATTAGTCCTTCCGTCATGAGTGACCTCTCTATATTGCCAAGGTCTCCCTAGCAAGATGTGTCCAGCTTGCATAGGCACCGCGTCACAAACGACTTTGTCATGGTACCTCCCAATGTTGAATGGCACGGTCACTTGCTCAGCAATCTTCAACTTGGCTAGGTCGTTACGCCATCTTAATTTGTATGGCCTCGGATGCTTAGTCTTAGTAAGCCTTAATTTTTCCACCATATACTTGCTAGCCACGTTAGTGCATGATCCTCCATCGATAATCAAATTACATACCTTAGTTAGGATAGTGCAACGGGTATGGAAAATGTTCTCTCGTTGGGCAGTCTCCTCGGGTTCTACTAAGGCGCTTAGGACTCGTCTTGTTACTAACAGCTCGCCAACCTCTGGATACTCCATGCTTTCGCCCTGGTTAGCATCCTCTTCTTCTTGTTCGTCTTGTGAATCATATTCTCCGCTTGGAGTGAGGATCATTACACGTTGATTGGGGCAATCCCTAGCGTAATGTCCTTTTCCCTGACACTTAAAACATGTAATATCTCGAGCTCTAGTAGTATTTGGGAACTTACTTGGGTCGGGCCTATTCCCAAATGGGGCCTTGACCGGCTGTACCGCTCCACGGTTTGGAGTTAGTGTTATGTGGTCTAAACCGTGAGTCTAATTCAGTTGTTTTTCCTTTGTCATCCGGTTTGATCGAGGTCGAGTTCCATTGTTGCTGCTGTCTAGGACGATTGGTGATCGTTGCTTTACTTTTGATGTGTTGTTCTCCCTGGATGGCTAAGTGCAATAGTTCGTGGAGGTCATGGTAAGGCTGCATTTCAACTTTTCGAACAATGTGCGGTTGGAGACCGTCTAGGAACTGGGCCATAAGGTCTTCTTCCGGAATTTCGGTTTCCATTATGTTCTTAAGTTGTTCAAACTCGTCGAAATAATCTTCAACGGATTTGTTTCCCTGCACTAATTTACGAAATTTCTTTAGTAAATCTGAACTTCATGTCGTCCCATGAAGTGATTTGTCCGTGGTGGTATCTCCTTCTGTCCGATACATCTCTGTCCCACCATGAAAGTGCATTCTCGGTGAGTTGAGCTGCCGCAAAAGACACCTTCTTGTGTTCGGCATAACTATAGCATTCGAAGATATATTCGAGCCTCTTCTCCCAATCTAGGTAAACCTCGGGATTGACCTTTCCCGCAAAGGTAGGGGCCGTTAGCTTGGGGTCCATGTTCCCTTGTCTTGGCATTCCTCCTTCTTGAACCCTTCCTCTATGATTCGGGTCTCTTGCTCTTTGATAGTTGTGTGGCTCGTACTGGTCATCTCCGGGGTCATATCCTTCATCATATTGTGCTCTTGGCAGATTGACATTTCGAATAGGTTCTCTTCGAATAGGAGGCGGAGGTGGAGGCGGGGGTGGTATCGGTGGTGGAGGCTGAGGCTGTTCCATTCTGGTCATTCTTTCGTCCATGATGCGAAGCTGTTCTTGAATGGCCAACATGGTTTGAGCCAGGGCAGCTAAAGGATCAGTGTGGACATCTCCCATGTTACAAATGTTCCGGTTTTACCTAGACAAGTAATTCAAACGAAATCAAAGATGTGTCCAAATCAAAACAAGTCACAAAACAGAAAAATCACAGAAAATTTCCGGTATGAGTTTGCTTGGATTAAAACTAACAAATCGATTCCTAAAATCCCATCAACAATTTTTATAATTTATATATTGAGTTACGAAAATAAAACAACAAGAAATATATTTTTTTTGAGTTTTTATGATTTTTATAAAATTGAAACAAACGAGACAGCGAAAAACGAAATATTTTTATGAGTTTTGGTTTTTATGTGGGAAAGAAAAATAACAAATCGATTCCTAAAATACCAAAAACAATTTTTATAGTTTTTATATTGGATTACAAAACTAAAACAACAAGAAAAATATTTTTATGAGTTTTTATGATTTTTATAAAATCGAAACAAGATGACTAGCGAAAACCGAATTTTTTATGGTTTTTTTGTTTTTATGAGAAATGAAACAAAAAAAACAAGAAACAAAGCTGAAAGATAGAAGTTGGATAGATACAACCTGGGGGATAGGAGCTTTTAAAGCTCTGATACCAGATGATATGATCCTAGTATGTTGATACAAGCTGGTCGCGGACACTCTCTTATATCAACGTTTTGGGGGCGGAAAGATGGTGTTGAGCAAGAAGGCCAAGGGCACTACAACTGAAACAAAGACTGGCTTATATAGCCTTACAACTAGGGCTACCAAGAGAATTGAAAATACAAGTGAAAACACAGAAGCATGGTCCGAAATTAAAGAAACAAATAACAAAAGAGTGTGGGCAGCCAGACTTGATCATGTGATGAAAAGAATCCAGCAAGGGAGTATGGCCGCCAGTTTAAAGAAGAGACTAAGGCAGAAAGTATGTGATGGCTTGTCTGGTCGCATGGAGAAGCATGGCTAAGGTATGGGTTTTCTGACTTATTAAAATATTCAAGAACACTCATAAATGGGGTGTCAGCTCAAAGACAAAAACTGTCTCGCTTGCTTTGATAAGTGACCATGTGTTTGAGGGCTGTGGGCGGGCCTGGAGTGGATTGAATATGGCATGGGCTTCTTGATTCAGTGTAAACTGATGGACCAGTTCATCTTGGTCTAAAAACGTTTGGCCCACATTGAAGGTGAGCTCATTCACCAAGTGATCCATATAGCTTTTGGTCTGAATGTTGTCTTTGGTTTGCTCTTGTACGTAGTCGGTGTGTTGTAGTTTGCTTAGGATCAACTATCCTAGCACCAAGGGGGGGACCGCTGTCGCCAATAGGGTCCGGTTCACCGGTCGTACGCTCAGAACAGTCCGGATCAACTGTCCCAACACCAAAAGAGGGACCGCTATCGCCAGTAGAATCCGGATTATCGGTCGTACGCATAGAACAGTCCCGTTCTGATGTGGTGGTAGTCGCTCCCTTAGTTTTCTCATTCTTCAACAAGCTTTGCACATAGTTGTTGAAGGCTTTCGTGAGACTCCTGGTTCGAGAACGTGTCATAGGTCCTTCTCTCATTATGGGTATTTCCATCGGCTGGTGCGGTTCTTCATGGTCTTGAAGGGGTTTGGTTTGGATGTCCTCATCATTCTCTCCCTCTTGAGAAGGTTATGACCTCAGAACTGGTACATCTGCATAAAAAGGAGATAAGTCATATACATTGAAGCTTTTAGAGATGTTGAACTCACCGGGTAAATTCAGACGATAGGCATTGTTGTTGATGCGTTCCAAGTCTTGAAAGGGCCCATCTCCGCGAGGTGCAAGTTTGGGCTTTCGCTGGTTTGGGAACCGCTCTGGTAGCGTTCCGATGTCTTTTCCAGGTTCGCCTTGACTAGTTGGTGGAACTCCTTAACTCGCTCTGCTTTGCTTTCCCCTTCATGACTAATTGGTTCTGATTGTGGTATTGGTGCTAAGTCTAGCGGGGCTATTGGATTGAGGCCGTATACAACTTCAAAAGGTGAAAACTTAGACGTAGCATTAGTAGCACGGTTATAAGCAAATTCTACGAAAGGTAAGCAATCAACCCAATTTTTCAAATTGTTACCAATGGTGACCCGTAGTAAGGTGGCGAATGTTCGGTTGACTACTTCGGTCTGTCCATCGGTTTTGGGATGACAAGTGGTGGAGAAAAGTAACTTGGTGCCCAACTTCTTCAACAAGGTTCGCCAAAAGTGACTGAGGAATTTGGAGTCTCGATCTGACACAATCGTCCTAGGTAACCCATGTAGACGAACCACCTCTTTAAGAAACAAGTCCGCGGTTTGGGATGCATCATTCGTTTTATCACAAGGGATAAAATGCGCCATCTTGGAAAATCGATCGACCACGACAAAGATTGAATCCTTGTGTTTGATCTTGGGCAACCCTAACAAAAAATCCATAGAGATATCTTGCCAAGGGGCGTTAAGAATAGGTAAAGGAAGATAAAGACCATGACGATGTGACCTTGATTTGGCTTTGAGGCAAGTGAGGCAACGCACACATAATCTGTTAACGTCTCGTTTGAGGTGAGGCCAAAAGAAGTGTTCCTTTAGGAAGTTTAGGATTTTAGCAATCCCGAAATGTCCAAACGTGGGCCAAACGTTTTTAGACCAAGATGTTGCCTCATTCACCAAGTGATCCATATCGCTTTTGGTCTGAATGTTGTCTTTGGTTTGCTCTTGTAGTCGGTGTGTTGTAGTTTGCTTAGGATCAACTATCCTAGCACCAAGGGGGGGACTGCCGTTGCCAATAGGGTCCGGTTCACCGGTCGTACACTCAGAACAGTCTGGATCAACTGTCCCAACACCAAAAGAGGGACCGCTATCGCCAATAGAATCCGGATTACCGGTCGTACGCATAGAACAGTCCCGTTCTGATGTGGTGATAGTCGCTCCCTTAGTTTTCTCATTCCTCAACAAGCTTTGCACATAGTTGTTGAAGGCTTTCGTGAGACTCCTGGTTCGGGAACGTGTCATAGGTCCTTCTCTCATCATGGGTATTTCCATCGGCTAGTGTGGTTCTTCATGGTCTTGAAGGGGTTTGGTTTGGATGTCCTCATCACTTTACCCATTGGATTAATCCCTAAATACTACAACCTTGGAGTATTGAGGTAATTGGTATTAGATACTAAAAATCCTTTATCAGTGATCATTTGGCCTCTTGTGGATTCGACCACTAAGTACTACTGCGTTTGCTTGTGCACTTCCAAGACTATTTCAGGGATTAAAACTTGAGCACATCACCATCTTCACTCTAAATGTAGTTAGCTCCTTTAATTCTATGAAAACATACTTCCTAGGAGTCACATGATGAAATGAGCATCATGTATCCATTACCCACTCATCTTGGTCAATTTCCTTTTGTGACAGATTAACCTCAAGTGCAATGAGACCAACCAAATCTTGGGCATCGTCTTTGGCCAGATTCGCATTTGTCTCCTGACTGAAATCTGCCCTTGTTTCTCTCTAACCATTTGTAGCACCGTTTCTTGAAATGCCCTTCCTTACCGCAAATTCAACATATCTTCTTTCCATCTTTGAACATGGATCTTGATCTGTTGTTTTTTCCCTTTCCTGATTGAGCATTCTTGTTATCTGTCCTAATGCTAACGTAATGACCTTCTGAACTAGTTCTTAAACCTGAACTATCTTTTAATTTCTTCTCCTAAGAACGTGTAAAACTTACAATTAAACCTGAACTTAATTGTCTCTCGGCAATACTTGAATGTTTCTTAAGCTGATCATATTATTGAGCGAAGTGCATTTAGAAGTAAGATTACTTGAACTTCTTCTCGAACATCCTGAAATGACTCAGCTCTCCAATCAACTTATCATCGATTGTGGGATGATCTTGCATCTTGAAATTGTAGATTTTGAGTTACTGATATCACGAGTTTTAAACCCCAATTGTAAAACCTGCAAGTGCACGTTTAAGTCACTTGTAGCACAAATGGTATCGAATTCACAAGAAGTGAGTAATGACCACACTAAAAATACGAGAACTTAACTAAGCTAAAGTAAATCGTTTGTGTAGGTTTTTGATTTAACTAAGTTAACTAATTGCAATAACAAAATAAATCAAAGCAAAAACAAAGCAATACCATAAACAATAACAAAACAACTCAATAAATTAAGCAATAAACGTTAAACAAGAAAAGATCTAGACTCTTAATGGGAAAATGGGCAATGTGCTTATCAATTAATTAAAATGGAATGACAAATGATTAATGAAAACAAATGATCAATTAATGGCATGGGCTCATATCTAGGCTTTCCGGAAAGTCTCGGATGAGCAAAAAGTAAGGTTTTTAATTTTGTCGCAGAGAGACAACAAGATCGAATTAATGGATGGACATCAAGGTTATTATCTAAAGGAGGTAAAGAGGTTTCAATTAAATCGGTGGCATCAACTACGCCAACATACATTATGTCGTGTTTTCGTTTACCCAAATCTATAACCGCAAAACTAACTAGTGCGGCGGCACGGTTCTGGTGGATTTCAACTGGACAACAAAAAAGAATGCATTGGTTAGCGTGGAAGAAATTGTGTCGAAGTAAATCAGACGGGAAATTGGCTTTCAAACAGTAGAGGACTTTAACACTGCATTATTGGCAAAACAATTATGGCGGTTGATGGATAAACCGGCTTCATTGTTTGCGCGGGTTTTTAAGGGTCAATATTTTCGGAACACATACCCTTTAGATCCTATACGATCCTACTCCCCGTTGTATGGATGGATGAACATTATATCGGCTAGACATCTGGTTAAAAAAGGCTAATTAAAAGAGTTGGTTCAGGTTTTCTATCTCAGTATGGAACGACCCTTGGATACCATCTTCTCGCCCGAGGTCAGCAACATGTAAGGGGCATAACTATTACCTGAATCTCATGGTCAATCATCTGATTGACCCAATGAAAAAAATGTGGAATATGGGTTTGATAAACTCAATTATTGACCCGGTTGATGCGACAATTATTCGAAGTATGCCTATAAGCATTATTTATAGATCATATAGACTCTTGGATGGCACTTTACAAAATCGGGAAGATATACGGTTGAGTCGGGATATCAAATCGAACAACAAAACTCATATAACAGGCCAATACATGGAAGCTGAAATGCTCACCGAAATTGTGACATTTTATTTGGCAAGCCATATCGGGATGTCTCTCGGTTTCAGCAAATTTATGAGCTAGAGGGATTAATTGTGATAGACAATGTTCACGGTGTGGAGTGGAAGAGGAAACGATCAATCACGTTCTTTTTGAATGTCCTTTGGCTTTACACACGTGGGCACTTTCTCAAATACCATCGCCCCTAGGTGTTTTCCCAATGTCATCGGTCTTTTCTAATTTTTATCATCTCTTCTAGAGACTTCCAAAAGAAAGTCATAATATAAATTCCTTGGATTTTGTGGTATATTTGGAAAGCGAGGAATGATAAGGTTTACTCAAATATGGATAGAGGTCCACAAAAAACACTGAAGATTGCGGAAACTGAGGCAACAACCTGGGAATTGGCACAAAGTAGCGATCTAGCCATGATATCCCAAAGCTCGTTTGGTGGCTAAAGGCTTTACTCAAACATATGGAGAAGATTACAAAGACACTTTTGCTCTTATTGCTAAACTTCATACTGTTCGTGTTATTCTTTCTCTTGCCACTAACCTCTCTTGGGATTTATGGTAGATGGATTTGAAAAATGCATTACTTCAAGGAGAGCTTGAAGAAGAAGTCTACATGAGGCCACCTCCCGGTATTGAGATTGAAGATGGCAAGGTTCTCAAGCTGAAAAAGGCCATATATGGTATGAAGCAATCACCACGTGCTTGGTATCACAAGCTAAGCAAAACCTTCATTGAAAATGGATTTACAAAGGTCTGAAGCTGATCATTCGCTTTTCACAATTCAGGGGGAATAAGGTATTGTCGTTGTCCTTATTTTTGTTGATGATATTATTATTTCGGGCAATGACAAAGGAGGTATTCAAAATACCAAGTCTTCTCTCAAATCTGCCTTTGATATTAAGGATTTAGGTGAACTAAAGTACTTTCTTGGCATAGAAGTATGTCGTTCTAATGAAAGGCTATTTCTATCTCAAAGGAAGTACACACTTGATCTTCTTAGTGAAACAGGAAAGCTTGGAGCTAAACCAGCAAAGACACCTATTGAAGAGAAGTACAAAGGCTCTCGTGAGGGGGAACGTGAGGGGGAACCTTATGACAACATTGGACAATACCAAAGAATTATGGGTAAGCTTATTTATCTTACAATTACTCGTTCTGATTTATGTTTTGCTGTGAACCAGGTCAGCCAACATATGCAAGTTCCCACCATCTATCACTGGAATATGGTGGAAAGGATCCTCAAATACCTAAAGGGAACTCCAGGCAAGGGCATCTGGATGCAGAAGAATGGTCATACTAAGATCGTTGGCTATTGTGATGCTGATTGGGCTGGAGATAAGACGGACAGGAAATCAACAGGAGGCTATTGCACGTTTGTTGGTGGGAACCTGGTCACGTGGAGAAGCAAGAAACATAAGGTGGTGTCAAGGTCTAGTGCTGAAGCTGAATACCGGTCTATGGCAGACACCACGGATGAGCTCATCTGGCTTAAGGCTTTGCTATTGGACCTTGGAGTCAAGACACCTCAGCCTATCATCATGCATTGTGATAATCAGGATGCTATTCACATTGCCTCCAACTATGTGTTCCATGAGCGCACAAAACACATCGAAGTGGACTGCTGATATGCTCAAATTAATACCCTAAAAAGTACTAAAGCAGTGTTGTAGTATAAGTAGGGGTCGAACACAAGAACTCCAGATATCGCACAATAGATTGTATAGATTAGAATTAAGTTAAACCAAAAAGATGTAATTAAAAGCAAATGCGTAAAGTAAACAAGTTGGAAGTCAAATGGAAGGAAGATAGGCTCAGGGTATTTCTCAGGAATTCAATGAATGTAGATAAACTGACTAACATGATTCAGATTTAGCGCAGTTCTTGAACTCAAATCACTAAAGTATAGCTAACCAACTCTCGTTGCGAAAACTATCTAAGTCTAAATCCTAGAATTCCAAATCTCTTTGCGAATCCTAAAGTCTAAACCAGCTTTTATTTCAAGTTTGATTTGTTCACAAAACAACTAAACCAAATCTCTTTGCGAATAGTTATTTTGCTCACCTTAAGTTCTGTCAGGTAATTAATCGCACTCTCGTGCCTAACCAATTATCCTAAGATCTAAGTTCTAGATTAGTCAACCTAGAATTAGCTATGGGAACAACCTAGGGCGAAGAACTAATTCAGATGGTGAATCATAATCATTCAATTAACCTAACATTCAGAGAAAACCCTTATGAGAACTCTGAACCTAACAAGGGATCTACTCAGACATGATTAATGGAAACAACATGATTGAATAGATCATCAAATAAATCAATAAGAAACAGGAGTTCAGAGTTGTCTCTCCAAAAACCAGAGTAACAAATCTCTCTCAATCAAAAGTAAAATAATGCCTAGCCAACAAAAGTGGCTGAAAAATCTAATTATAATGCTAAAACACGTTTTGGGGTTTCTTGTAATTATTAAAGACTTCTGAACCAAGGTGCAAACTCTCCAGACTTGTAAAAAGTCGCGTTTCCTGTTTTCCTGCAGTGAGTATCGACCGATACTAGGGTAGTGTCGATTGACACTGTTCACTGCTTCTTCTGCTTGCCAGACTGGACTGTCTTCACGAAAACTGGCATAACTTTTGATCGCACCGTTGGAATGGCCTCAAACCACTTCCAAATGAAAGCTAATCCATTGATCTGTCTTGTATCCAAATTTGAACTCAATCCATCGGTGGGAAGTTCTTCAAATCTTCATTTAAAGTCGCAACTCGTGTCTTGCTGCAGTGAGTATCGACCGATACTAGGGTAGTATCGATCGATACTAAGGCTTCAAATCGGGTACTCAGCTACACGAACTTCTGTTTTGCTCCAAAATGCTCTAGAAAGCTCCAATATCCCCAATTATGCTCCGAACGTGCTAAAACCTGTAAAAGACTCTAAAACACTGCAAAATAGTAGAAAGACTCTATAAAACGGACTTATATCATGGCCTAAAAGGGGTAAAAACCATGATATGTCAACTGCCATCATATTCGTGAGAAGGTTGAACTTGGGATTATCTCTCCCGCTTTCACCAAGAGTTCCGATCAACTTGCGGATATCTTTACCAAGGCTGCAAACTCAAAGGTGGTTAACTTCATTCAAGGCAAGCTTGGCTTAGTTGATCTTCATCAGCCTTGAATGTGATCATTGTACTCTTTTTCCTTCACCATGGTTTTTTTCCCATTGGGTTTTCCTAGTAAAAGTTTTAATGAGGCAATTCCATTCAAGGTCGATATTCTTCAGCCAAGCTTGAGGGGAAATGTTGGAATGAAGGTATTACCAGTATTACCAGTAGTACCTGCCGCCCAATCTTTACTCAAACATGCTCCTCTCTCTCTTCTACTTATTATGGACGAATTCCCATGTCTTCCTCTCTCCTTCATGCATCTCTTCTCATTAAGTATTGTAACATCTAGTTTATTCTCTATATATTTGTATATCCTTGTACAAATCAGATTAAGTGAAACAATATACAATTCCTCTCTATTCTCTCTGTTCTACGATTCTCTCTTTTCTCTTATACACTTCCGTATATAATTCTACACTCATATGGCCATGCACTGCATGATTGCAAACCAGAAGACAGCGATAGCTTTTGCAACAGATTATTCTGAGTTAGTGAAGATGGTGTCTACACACGAGGAGTGACCGACTTTTACATTACCCTTGGAAGAATTCATGAAGAGTAAGGAGGTGTTTACTTTTTTCTCTATTTCACTCATCACACGCGCAAAAAAACACAAAGGCGGACAAGTTAGCACGGAGTGCTCGTGTCTACCCATTAAATATCACTTATGTAAACTCGGTACCCCGGTTTGGATCTCCGAACCGTTATAAGTATCTAGGCTGTTGACAAAAAAAAATGATTAATGAAAAATCCACGTCACTTAAAAACATCCTAATCACATTTGACATCATCATTAACGTCACGTTTTTTCTTAGGATTAGCCAATAAGATTAATCTGCGCTTTTCACTAAATTATTTTTTTATTAATATATAAAGGATAGAGATAGATTTTGAAATTTATTGAGTTGACAAAACAAAGTATAGTATCTCTTTCTTTTTTCTTGTTTTTGAATTTAAATATTAAATTAATTCAAATCCAAAAAAACATCGTTTTTGCGGTAACGTTACAAATCTAGAAATTATACGAGGATGACATATTTGATCTTAACGGAAAAAATTTAACGGTTTCAAACCACGTTTGCATTCCCTTCTCATATTTGTCGTCACCCAAACTCCGAATGGAAATTTGTTATGTTCCAACTAGAAATTCCATATAATTACCCAAGACATCCAAACTCACATGTAAACTATAACACCCCGACCGCCCCCTACCTGTGGGCCCCACTTCCTCTCTCGGCCCGTGGGCCCCACCCTTGTCCGACAGCCGGTGCGCTAGTCTGGGAGGCTTGTAAGACTTGTTTACTGACCCTGCAATCACCACGTGATCTTTCCCCGTATTTTGTCCTCACTTGCACGATACCGCGAATCACTTCCCGGTAGGTCACCCATCCTTAAATTGCTCCAGCTCAAGCACGCTTAACTCTGGAGTTCTCTCTGGACAAGTGCCCGAAAAGATAAGTGCACTTTGGTGACGTAGGTAGCCAAATCAATTCTTATAAGCCTCTCCGCATATACCTGAAATCGGGATATTACAATCACCCCCACTCACAGAGCGCAACGTCCTCATTGCGCACCAGGATCACACGTGTTTGGGTTCGGCTCTGATACCACTTATAACGCCCCGACCGCCCCCTACCTGTGGGCCCCACTTCCTCTCTCGGCCCATGGGCCCCACCCTTGTCCGACAGCCGGTGCGCTAGTCTGGGAGGCTTGTAAGACTTGTTTACTGACCCTGCAATCACCACGTGATCTTTCCCCGTGTTTTGTCCTCACTTGCACGATACCGCGAATCACTTCCCGGTAGGTCACCCATCCTTAAATTGCTCCAGCTCAAGCACGCTTAACTCTGGAGTTCTCTCTGGACAAGTGCCCGAAAAGATAAGTGCACTTTGGTGACATAGGTAGCCAAATCAATTCTTATAAGTCTCTCCGCATATACC
>PKMM01023491.1:342435-369622 GCA_002933915.1 Eutrema heterophyllum | reverse complement strand
GGTTGTAATGCTAGATTAGGCTTGAGAGAGTTAATCTAGAGCTAAGGGCATTTCATGCACACCAAGTGTTTGATGAAATGCCACTTGAACTAAATAAGAGATTTTCATGCCTAGCTCATGAGAGTGAATGTCTAGGATGGATTTTGGCTATTAGAATTTGTGTTTAATACTTGCTAATTATATTTTCACAAATGAGAGTTTATTCTTGAATTTGTAATTAGTGAAGTGATTAAGGCTAAGAGATTAGGTTAATCTTGATTTGTGTTTTAGGCTTAAGGAAATGCTCTTATATGATTGTTTAGACATCATTGATTAACTTGGATTCCCCCAAATCAATTGCCTTGCCCAAAGATCCTCCTTTATCTCATTGTCTTAATCTTGTTTAGCATTGTCTACTTGTTTGCTTTGTTTAATTGAATCATTAGCTTGTTAGATAAAACCAATTCTCCTTTGTTTTCTTAACTTAGAGAGTTTCTTGCATTCTTGTTGCATTAAACTTAACCCGGATTGGATTGACACCTAAAATATTGCAATGACATGAGCATATATAGGATTGACTCATAGGAAAAAATCCTACTTATCACATATTCATCACTATAGGTTCATCACTTTGAGCAAGGTTCTCAACCAATTCCATTGCTTCATTCATATCCTTGGCCAAGAAATTACCGTTGGATGCGGTGTCAAGCAACATTCGGATTTTGGGCAACGCTCCACGATATAGAGTACTCAAGAGGGAGGCATCATTGAAACCGTGATGGGGACATTGCATGGGGTAGCCTCGAAATCGTTCCCATGCCTCATTGAAAGTCTCATTGGAGCGTTGAGTGAAGCTCGAGATCTCATTTCTTAGCTTGGCCGTCCTTGAAGGTGAGAAGAACTTTGCAAGGAAAGCCCTCTTGCATTCATCCCATGTAGTGATAGACCCTTAAGGAAGATTCTTTTCCCATTGGTGTGCTTTGTCTCCAAGTGAGAATGGGAAAAGTCGGAGCTTGAAGCCATCCTCTGAGACTCCATTCATGTTTGTCAATCCACAAATTCTATCAAAATGATCGAGATGATCCAAGGGGTCTTCCACCGGTAAGCCATGGAACTTGTTGCCTTGTACCATGTTGATGAAGCTAGTTTTGACCTCAAATCTCAATTGGAGGTGCTCGGACTCCTTGGCGGTTGACATGAGCATTGGCCGCATCACCCGCGCCAACAAAGTTTTGAGCTCGTGGGAGTTGGTGTGGAGCTCTAGCATTAGGGGCGTGTGGTGGTGGGTTTTGGTTAAGGTTCCCACTGTGGGGATGAGGTTGTGGGATCCCATTATCACCATTCATTTGTTGTTGCCCAGCAGCAACGTTCCCGATGTTGGCACCAACCGGAGGCTCTTCAACGTTTTCCATACCAAGCCTCACTATGTGTACAACCCTTTCCCTCTCTCTTCTTGCTCTAATACCACGGTTGAGAAGGTGGATGTCGTCTCTTGGCTCAACAAGATTGTTGTTGCATCTAGAACGCAAGTTCATGCACCTACAAGAGAGAGCTAGATAGAGAGATTAGTAAACAAAAGAAAAATAAATGCTTTATCTCAAGAAGAAGTAAAATCCTAATGTTGAAAGCTAAACCCAATTGGCAACAGCGCCAAATTGATAGTAGACTTTCTGTAGTCTTAATCAATTACTCAAGTCTATGCATATCATTGTAGAACTTAAGGATCAATCCAAATGGGTTTTGATTCAAAGCACCAAGAATGCATAAAACTTCTTAAGTTAAGGAAACAAAGTGGTTTTGGTTTTCTAACAACCTAATAATTCAAATTTAAAGCAAGTGAGCAAATAACAAGCACTAAACGAGATTAACAATAATTAAAAGAGGATCCTTGGGCAAGGCAATTGATCGGGGGGATCTTAAGCTAATCAATGATGTCCACATAATCACAAAAGAGCATTTCCTTAAGCCTAGAACACTAATCAAGATTAATATAATCTCTTAGCACTAATCACTTTGCTAATTACCAAATCAAGATCAAATTCTCATTTGTGAAATAAGTAATTAGTAAGCATTAAACTCAAGTTCTATTAGCTAATAATCACCTTAGACAATCACTCTCATGAGCTAAGTATGAAAATCCTCTTATTTAATTCATTGGGGCATTTCATCAAACACCTTGTGTGCATGAAATGCCCTTAGTTCTAGATCAACTTTCTCAAGCCTAATCTAGCATTAAAACCATCACATAAGAGAGGAAACAATATAATTAAGCCCTAGACATCAATAATTAACCAAGAAACCCCCCTAATCTATCAAGCCCAATGATCCAAGAAGGTTCTACTCACTAATCATGAAAGACCCAACAAATCCCATGAAGAACATGTTAAATCCCATGATTAAATGATTAGATTGTTGATAAAGAAGAGATAGAAGATAGAAATTAAAGAACTAAAGCTTAAATTGCATAAATCAAATGGAGATATCTCTTACAAAATACTTAGAACCCTAAAATGAAGGTTTTTAGCTTAAAGAAAAAACTCCTCTTTATGAAAAATTAGGTTTAAAATATTTATAGTGAACAGTGGACGAACCGGGTCAACCCGGGACAAACCGGGTGTTGACCCGGTCAGGTCTGGGTCATGCAGGCTCGCACTGGATTTCAATCGGCCAGAGGGGTCGATTGGCTGGTCGATTGAAAGGTCCTGCCGGGTTCAATCGACCCTTCAATCGACCGGGGGGTCGATTGAATCCACTTTTCCTTCGACGGATTTCGACTCCATTATAATCGACCAGGGGGGGTTGATTGAAAGTTCATGCCGGGTTTAATCGACCAGGGGGATCGATTGAATCTCCCCTGCCTCGACCAATGCCTTTCAATGCCTTAGCTCGAACCTCTATTGCTCCAAACATCTCCAAAATGTCTCCAAACACCTAGAAAACACTCCAAATGAATGCAAGACTCACTATGACCTAATGCAAACTAATTAACGCCTAATTTAGACCAAAACACTAAGAAAGCTATGCAAACCACATGCATGAGACCTAAAATGCTAAGTTAAATGCATGCTAAAAGGGTGTAAATTATGCATATATCAGGCTTACGTGACAAAAATGGCTTGGCCGCTGATATGCTCAAATTAATACCCTATAAGTACTAAAGCAGTTGTTGTAGTATATGTAGGGGTCGAACACAAGAACTTAAGAAAGTCACACAATAGATTATATATACTCGAATTAAGCTAAACCAAACAATGTAATTAAATGCGAGTGCGTAAATTAAACAAGTTGTACGTCAATTGGAAAGAAGATAGGCTCAGCGTATTTCTCAGGTATTCAATGAATGTAGATAAACTAACCAACATGATTAAGATTTAGCGCGGTTCTTGAACTCAAATCACTAAAGTATAGCTAACCAACTCTCGTTGCGAAAAATATCTAAGTCTAAATCCTAGAATTCCAAATCTCTTTGCGAATCCTAAAGTCTAAACCAGCTTTTAGTTCAAGTTCGATTTGTTCACAAAACAATTAAACCAAATCTCTTTGCGAATAGTTATTTTGCTCACCCTAAGTTCTATCAGGTAATTAATCGCACTCTCGTGCCTAATCAATTATCCTAAGATCTAAGTCCTAGATTCGTCAACCTAGAATTAGCTATGAGAACAACCTATGGTGAAGAACTAATTCAGAAGGTGAATCCTAATTAACTAATTAACCTAACATTTAGAGAAAATCCTTATGAGAACCCTGAACCTAACAAGGGATCTACTCAGACATAGTGATTGAAACAAGCAACATGATTGAATAGATCATCAAATCAAATAAATAGAAGAGAGTAAAAAAAGGGTTCGAAATCTTCTCTCAAGCGAACAGAGTTTCAGACTTGTCTCCCTCCAAAGCTCTCTCACAGAAAACTAAAGTAAAATAAAGCCTAGCCAACAAAAGTGGCTGAAAAACCTAATTATAATCCTAAAACACGTTTTGGGCTAAATTGTAAATAATAAAGTCTTTTGGGCAATTTTACAATTCTTCAACTCTTTATTTAAAGTCGCGACATGCGTCTGCTTTAGTGAGTATCGACCGATACTAGTCAGTATCGATCGATACTGAGGCTTCAAACCGGGTACTCAGCTACACAAATTTTTGCTTTGCTCCAAAATGCTCTAGAAAGCTCTAATATCTCCAATTATGCTCCAAACATGCTAAAACTTGTAAAAGACTCTAAAACACTACAAAATAGTAGACAGACTCTATAAAACGGACTTATATCATGGCTTAAACGGGGAAAAAACCATGATATATCAACTCCCCCAGACTTAGCCTTTGTTTGACCTCAAGCAAACAGAAAACCAAACCAGAGAAAGAAGTTTGAAAACACGGAGACTCATCTGTTTATGAAACATTGCAATGACCCTTCTCCCAAGCACCCAAATGTTACCTAACCAGTTCCAAGACTAACCACCATGTACTTCTCCTTAGGCATTCACAGCTTCCCCAGACTACACACATTATTTCGCAGCTTCATTCAATTAAACCCATCATCGCCTGTTTCATCGCTGTGATTAATACCAAGAACCTTCTAGATTCTTTCCCATACAATATCATGACAAGGAACCACCCAATTTCACACTTTTTGTATCACTTTTCCTCTCCCCTAGACTTATTTCTTATCATATTCTCTTTTTTTTTTTTTTAGATTCGCACATACACATCAAGGTATGAGACGCGAGTATTGATGGTGTTTGCCTCCGAATTCTCGGTTCTTTCCTCTCAATGTATCAAAGGGTGTAGGCGAATAATGGCATCATAGGAAAATCCTAGCCTCGCTTCCAACCTTTGTGTGATCATTCCTCACCAAGTAAAATAATGGGATCGCTGGAAACACTCCTAACCCTGTACTTAGGAGAAAATCATCTCATATTTTCATTCACTTATTTATTAATTAACAGAAGGGGAGAGAGATACTATTACTTTTAAACACATGGGTTCTTTTGTCATATATGAATGAGGAATCAAGCTCTATGAATATTAACCACGTCGATGAAGTGCAGAAATTTGGCTCAGGCTTTAAAAGAACTCTGCTGGAAACATGTGTCTCTTCTAATTAACTGGTCAGCCTTTGGATTTTTCATTAGTCTGATCTAGAACTGATTCTGTATCAATGGACACTCAGAAGCGAAGTTAAAGCAGTAGATTCAAGAACAAGATTATAATCTCCAACAAAATTTTGACTCAATAAAACAAATTTGACACAAAAACGACTGACTCTAAGAAAAATAAAAATGTTGTCAGCAACTACCTCCCCCAGACTTAAACAACACTATCCCCAGTGTTATCTAGTCTAGAGTCAGTAAAAGAAACATAACAGTCGAGTTGAAACGTGAAAATCAGAGAAGTTACCGAATTGGGGTAGGGGTGTCGACCGATACACAGCACTGGTATCGAGCGATACCAGGCTTAGGCCGACACATAAACTTCTTCTCATCGTCATTGATGCATGTGGTGTCGATCGATACCAGGTGGTATCGGTCGATACCAGGTGGTATCGGTCGATACCAGGTGGTATCGGTCGATACCGATCCTCTGTAACTGATCCACGCAAAACACAAGACACAAAACATAAAACCAAAAACAAAAACGAAAACAAAAACAAAAGACTTATATACAGACTTACCAGTGGGTTGCCTCCCACCAAGCGCTTGTTTAACGTCACAAGCTTGACTTTGCTCAGGTGATTAGTCAGAGCGAGGTTGAGAACTCACTCCCATGCAAGTTCTACAACTAGACACTTGCAGACTCAGAGTTCTACTCAAGATGCTCTCTATAACCTCTTTTCCTTTCTCTTTCAGCTCCGGGGTAAGACTGACTCTAGCCTTGGAGAATGGTTTTGAGGTTCCTTTGCACTTCACCTTGTACTCAATCGAGTCCCCATCACCCTTCTAAGGGATTAAAGTCATAGAGGGAGCACCTTTTACTCCTTTGCTCTTTACCTTTTTCTTTGCCTTAGCTGTTTTGACGTCTTTCTTGGTGATGACAGAAGGACTATCTAGAATGTCCATGACAGTTGGCACGTCAAAAGGTTCTTCCAAAGGATCAGCTACCAACGTCTCTCCTGTGACAACAGCGATGCAAGAGACACGCGTGGTAGCTCCTCTAGTAGGAATGGCTTTGTAGTACACCCCATTGTAGATGTATGAGAACGAGATTCTCTTGCTGGTGTGTCCATAATGGCACCAACCGTAGCCATAAACATGCTTCCAAGAATCAACTGCGTACTAGATTTTGCACTCATCTCCACAACCTGAAAATCAGTAGGAGCCAGACAATCTCCTACTTCAACCATCAAATCAGGGATTGTACCGTATGGAAGTGAGGTGGAACAGTTCGCGAATGTGAGAGATGTCTTGGGAGATCGAATATCAGCTTCCAAGCTCTCTGCAATTGCCCTTGACATGACATTGACGCTAGCCCCCGAGTCAACGATAGACTCTTTGAATTTAACTCTAGTGATAGAGCATGGAACTGAGAATATTCCTGGGTCTTCCCTCTTAATCAGTTGTTTCATCGGAGGTGGTGTACTTCTGGCTTTGATAAAGAGTGTTTTGATCTCTTCCTTAGTTTCTCTGCAATTTTGGAAGTAACACTCCAAAGGACGGTTTTCAAAAGCTTCTTCAAAAAATATAGTGTGGGGAATCCTCCTGACCATCTTCTCAAAAGCGAGCAACTTCTCCGCAGTAATAGGGTTCATGAGATGTCTAGGTGGTCGAGGATATGGCACCTTAGGTTTGTAGACCCTATCTGGCGTCACATCAGGTGTCTTCTCGACTGCAGGGTCAGTGTCGATCGATACAGGGTGGGTATCGATCGACACATGAGGGCTTGATATGTCCCGTGAAAGTATCTGCACTGGTGTTGATCGACACTGGCTGGTGTCGGTCGATGCTTGTTGTTTCAAAACGTCTTTGGCATATCCTTGGATGGGTATCGACTGATGTTGGGTGGTATCGATCGATACTGGGGCGATTTCGGGAGCCTCATCGTCATCATCTTCAGCAAGATCGACGAGATTCTTTGCAGTTAGGCCAATTTTCACTCCTGGATCGACCTCTTCATCACTTCTTACGGTGATTGCATTGACGTATTCCCTTGGATTCACTGTTTTCCCTGGAAGAAAACCTTCTTGCCTCTTCACAGCTGCTGCAGTCTGAGCGACCTGAGTTTCCAGCCTCTTCTGATGAATGCTAAGAGCTTCAATTTTTCCATTTAGGTCTGTGTACATAGCATCCATCTTCCTAATAAAATCTACTGTCATCTTCTGCTGTCCCTCAAGAATCTGTTCAAGCATGGATTCAACCTTGTTCTCTAGAGACTTGAGAGGAGTAGGCTGGTATTGATACCTTTGACTTTGAAATCCAGCACCACCAATGTAGTTAACACCTTTCACTTCATCCTCATCAGCAAAGTGAACAGCTTTCTTCGTCTTTCCCATCAGAAGATTGTGCACTGAATCCAGATTGGCTTGAACCTCAGCAATTTGCGATCCATCCAAATTCCCAGCCTGCTTCTTCCGCTCAAAATCTGCATTCTTGGTGCTATTGCTAGACGCCAAGTTCTCAATAAGCACATAAGCATCGTCAGGATACCTGGTGTTGAAATTCCCATTACTCGCAGCATCCAAAGCCATCTGATACCTCCAATCAATCCCTCTGAAGAAAATACCCAGTAACTGAACCTTAGTGAACCCATGGTGTGGACAATCCCTTTGATATGACCTGAAACTGATCCAAGCAGCCTTAAACGCCTCATTCGCTCCTTGAGAGAACTGGGAGATCTTGTTCCTGAGCTCTTCGGATCTCGCATCATCATAAAAATTGTTCAGGAACGCGTTCTTAGTCTCCTCCCAAGTAGTCAGTGATCCAGGAGGCAACTGCTTCAGCCAATAAGCTGCATCCCCACCAAGAGAGTATGGGAAAAGCTTATAGAGGAGGTAATCGTTGGACACTCCATTGTACTTGATGCTATTGAAAACCTCTCAATATGATCCATGGGGTGCTCATGAGGAAAACCATGAAAAGGGTGCTGACCCACAAGAGTGAAGTATGCAGGTTTCAGCTCAAAGGCATTCCTCTGGAAAGCAGGTGGACGAATCGCTGATCGATTGGCATAGAACTGATCAGGCCTGTTATACTCTCCAATTGTCCAATCACGATCAACTACATCATTCCCAACATTCACAACAGCTAGAGGGACAATGATATTTCCATCTCCATCAAGTCGTTGCCCCCTCTCGTTGTAGTATATGTAGGGGTCGAACACAAGAACTCAAGAAAGTCACACAATAGATTTTATAGACTCGAATTAAGCTAAACCAAACAATGTAATTAAATGCGAGTGCGTAAATTAAACAAGTTGTAAGTCAATTGGAAAGAAGATAGGCTCAGGGTATTTCTAAGGAATTCAGTGAATGTAGATAAACTAACTAACATGATTCAGATTTAGCGCGGTTCTTGAACTCAAATCATTAAAGTATAGCTAACCAACTCTCGTTGCAAAAACTATCTAAGTCTAAATCCTAGAATTTCAAATCTCTTTGCGAATCCTAAAGTTTAAACTAGCTTTTAGTTCAAGGTTGATTTGTTCACAAAACAATTAAACCAAATCTCTTTGCGAATAGTTATTTTGCTCACCCTAAGTTCTATCAGGTAATTAATCGCACTCTCGTGCCTAATCAATTATCCTAAGATCTAAGTCCCAGATTCGCCAACCTAGAATTAGCTATGAGAACAACCTATGGTGAAGAACTAATTCAGATGGTGAATCCTAATTAACTAATTAACCTAACATTCAGAGAAAATCCTTATGAGAACCCTGAACCTAACAAGAGATCTACTCAAACATAGTGATTGAAACAAGCAATATGATTGAATAGATCATCAAATCAAATAAATATAAGAGAGTAAAACAAGGGTTCGAAATCTTCTCTCAGGCGAACATAGTTTCAGATTTGTCTCCCTCCAAAGCTCTCTCACAGAAAACTAAAGTAAAATAAAGCTTAACCAACAAAAGTGGCTGAAAAACCTAATTATAATCCTAAAACACGTTTTGGGCTAAATTGTAAATAATAAAGTCTTCTGGGTAATTTTGCAATTCTTCAACTCTTTATTTAAAGTCGCGACTCGCGTCTGCTTCAGTGAGTATCGACCGATACTAGTCAGTATCGATCGATACTGAGGCTTCAAATCGGGTACTCAGCTACACGAACTTCTGCTTTGCTCCAAAATGCTCCAGAAAGCTCCAATATCTCCAATTATGCTTCAAACGTGCTAAAACCTGTAAAAGACTCTAAAACACTACAAAATAGTAGAAAGACTCTATAAAACGGACATATATCATGGTTTAAACGGGGTAAAAACCATGATATATCAACCGCGGATCCATGGAGGATGGAGGCTTCCTGGCCGCGGTGAATTGCCTCTTGGCACGCGGCTGGGATGCTTCTGGGAGTGGCCAGCTGGGACGTCTTGATCTTGATTTATCTTTTGATTGAACCGTTGGATCGTCCTCAAATTTGTTGGAATGGAAAGGTAGTTGGTCCTTCTTGGTTTTTGACGGTGAGAAGAACCTCTTTGGTTTTTGACGATTTGACTCTGAGCCGAAAATCTGGTTTTTCTCCAATTTGCAATGCTTTCGCCTAAGTAACGTGAAAAGAGTCTTGACACTACGTATATGCGAAAACCATAATAAAATCATAGAAAAGTGAATGAAACACTTATTAAAGTGTTCCTAAATAGATAGTAAAACGGGCAAAAATACAGTGTTATCACACCCCAGACTTAAACTTTGTTTGTCCTCAAACAAGACAAAGCTTAAGCTTGGAAACGATCAAACAAAAATCATAGGGAACTAGATATCTCAGAGACCGTCCTTCTAAACCATAACCATCGAACTACATCTAACGCAACCTAGCCTATAAATTTCTCACCATAAGTTTCTGTAACACTAGTCCACTTCCTAATCCGTCATTGATATTCCCATATTTTACCTCTTTTAGCATGCATTTAACTTAGCATTTTAGGTCTCATGCATGTGTTTTCATATCTTTCTTTAGTGTTTTGGTCTAAATGAGGATTTAGTTAGTTTGCATTAGGTCCTAGTGAGTCTTGCATTCATTTGGAGTGTTTTCTAGGTGTTTGGAGACATTTTGGAGATATTTGGAGTAATGGAGCAAAATAGGATGCAAGGATCATTCTGAAGCGTCTCAAAGATGCGGCTGGACGGCGACCCTCCGTTCTGATTCAGCCTCGACGGTCTTCACGGAAGTTGTAGAGGAATGAACTAGCTGTCCAGGGGAGTTGGAATTAATGAAGCCATGTCCTTTTTAGGAGATATGCCCTTTTTACTGAAGCCATGCCCGACTAGCCGCGAAGCTGTCAACCAATACCGACCAGCATTGGATCGGTCCATTGGATCGGTATTGCAACAGAGACTTGTACCGACCAGAAGCTATTCTCAATACCGCTCCAGATCAGCTCGACATGAAGGCTCAGGAATATTAGTACCGACCTGTTCTAGAGCGGTACTACTTGGTCGGTACAAACACGGCAGTGCAGGTCAATCCATTTGTACCGGCTGAACGAAGGGGTTCCGGTTGGATTCAGCCTCGATGATCTGCATGAAAGTTGTAGCCAGATGAGTTATCTGTCCACAGAAGGTCGGTTGAGGTCATTAAGATGCGTATTACAGGAGATACGGCGATTTTACTAAGGGCATGTCTAACTGGCCGTGAGACAATGCCAACCCGCACTAGGTCGGTACCACCAATCAGCACAAAAAATATTAGTACCGACCTCTTCTGAAGCGGTACACCTTGCTCGGTACTAAGGAAAAGATTAGTACCGACCTGCCCTAGCTCGGTACACTTGGTCGGTACAAAACCACTTCCTAATCCGTCCTCGTGAAGCCAGCCGAAGTGACTGAAAGATCAAGCCGAATGAAGAACTTACCCTCGGATTTAGCTTCGCAAGTCTTCATCGAAGTTGTAGATGATTGAGTTAGCTGCCTTCTGGAGGTGTTTTCATGTCATTCTGATATGTGGTTACAAAGATATATCAGATTTATCAGAGATATGTCTGTCTGGCGTCCGAACGAGTCCTCCTCCCAATACGACTTCTGAAAGATCAACCAATACGAAGGATTTCTAATCCGATTCAGCTTCTACGTTCTTCATGAAAGTCGTAGATATATGAGTTAGCTGTCACCTGGAAGTAATATCAGGTCATTTGGATAAGTGTTTCAAGAGATATGGTGATTTTACCAAGTGTATGTAGACCTGTACCGATCCAGCTCCACTTCATATACCGTCCGAGAACCACCCGGCATTCATTCCTCTAGGCGGCAACGTCGACCAGCTCCATGCAGAGTGCATCTTCATGATGATTAGGGCCGACCCATCCTAGGTCGGTACTACAGCTCGGTACAAATCTCACCGACCCAGCTCGTCTATCGCACCATCCAAGCATCGATCCGGCACAACCGATCCAAAATGGGTCGGTACAGATCTCTAGAATCAGCAAAAACCAGTTTCAGCCGGGTCAATACGCGGTTTGTTTCAGGTTGACCCGGTTCGCCCTTTTTCTATAAATACTCTTGAAACCTAATTTTCTAGCTAAGTTTTCTTCTGTCTAGAGTTGGGTTTATCCCAAACTCTTCTCATGATTTTGGAGGGATTTTGCTTGTTCTTCATACAAATTCCACTTTAGAGAAGATCTCTTCACCCTTATCTTTTATTTATGCAACTTCCTTTAGCTTTATATCCTTTTCTCTTATGTTCTTTATGTCTAGACTTTAGGCTTTTTGTTGGATTATGGATGGCTTGATTTTGATGATTTGATGATTGATTTGTGTTGCTTATGTTCTTAATCATTGCTTTCCTTTCTTATTTAGTGATCTTAATGCTAGATTGGGCTTGAGAAAGTTAATCTAGATCATAGGGATTCTCACACCCACAAGGTGTTTGATGAAATTCCCCAAAGAACTAAATAAGAGATTTACATTCTTAACCTATGAGAGTAGTTGCTTAAGGTGTTTATTGGTTGATTTGAATATTGATCTTAATGTTTGCTAATCATTTCATCACAAATGAGAATTTGATCTTGATTTAGTGATTAGCAAAGTGATTAGTGCCTTGAGAAAAGATTAGTCATAATTAGTGATCTTAACCTAAGGAATAGCATAGATTGTGTGTATTAGCATCGTTAGTCAATTGTCTTGATGGTTAGATGATGCTGAATTAAGTTGATCCTTGTTAGATCCTTCACATAGGTTAGCTCTTAATGCTAGATTTAGATTGAGAGATCAAATCTAGAACTAAGGCATTTCACGTCCGAGAGGTGTTCGATGAAATGCTTGAACCAAGCCTTTTGTGAGCTTTTCACATCCTTGCCAATGAGAGTTGATGTCAAGGGTGATTAGTGAACTAATTGGGATTGTTTATTAATGCTCATTGATTATCTAATTGCAAACGAGAATTTATGTCAATTAGGTGATTAGTGAAGTGATTAGTGCCATGAGAATGGATTAGTCATATTTATGAATCCCATGTTCTAGGATAGTGTTTAATGCAATCTTTGTCATCATTATTTGATCGTTAATCATTTCTTTGATAGTTTATTCCATGATCCAACACTTCTATCTTTGTTTTCTTTCTTGCATTTTACTTTCTTAATCTAAAATATAAAAAACCCAAAACAATTTCTCTAGCTTAAGTCATTTCTTGCATTCCCAGTGTGTTGTTCTTTGTGCCTCCTTGTATTGATCCTCTTGCACTACAATGATATGAGTAGACTTGAGTAATTGATTAAGACTCCAGAAAAGTCTATCATCAGTCATACGAAATATAAACTTTCGAAATCCAAAAATCAGGTCAACTAGCTCTCTAAATTCATTAAGTGCAAACGTGAACTTCTTATCAAAAGGATTAAACCAAGACAATCGAGGCTAGGTATTAAAGACATTTAGAGGTGAGGTTAAAAGTGTTTCGAGTTACCGTAGTTTCACCAGAGGGTGCGAGATATTATGCAAAACAGCAAGAGAGGAATGACTTATTGATAACCACAGCTTCCAGTCACTTCTTCTTGCGTAAAAATGTTGTACTTCCTCCTTTTTCCAAAAACAGAAGTTTTCTGTCATTCCCCCAGACAGATTTTTCTGGGATCCGAATGACAGACTTCTCACAAATGAACCATGGATGCCTCATAAGTGTTTCGACCAACCTAGACTCTTTTTAGGCTTTTATTTACTTTCCCTTTCGAAAAAATTCGGATATTTTTTCTTTTTTTTCGAAAGGGGGAAACGCCTTTATTGGAAAGAGTCTTAGGGGCACGAAAATTTACCATGATTTTGAGTTTTTCCAAGGCATAACCAAGCTCTTATCTTTGTCGAATTCACCTCCATCAATCGCGTATTGTCTTCGTCTTTAGTGACTGAAAATTGTGTCGTTCCTCCCTCTCCGACGTTTTTGCACATATCTGCTGATGTGATCATGGATAGCCTCAGCAAGGAGGATGGTCTTGTAGCTGTGCTTAAATCCAAGGAGAAGCTTGAACCTGAGCAAGACCAAAAGATGATCAAAATTTGTGGCCCAAATGTAGAAAACGCTTGCATAAAGAGCACACATTCGAAGGTGTTATTCAAACAAACGCCGCTACCAGCTCACGTCTTTTCATGAAGCGTGCTACATATCAATTTCAATATCTTTGCGTTTAGTTTCCAAAACGCTCAAAATCGTCCCAATCCGATTTCCCAATCGCCCTATAACGGCCGATCAGTGCGGACGTATCCAAAGGGAATTATGCCACTAAAAACGTTTCCAAGAACCAGATAATTCACTAAGGCAAATTCTGGGCTGGTCAATGGACTTTGGCACTTGATACATGATCACACATTGGCCCAGCAACAACAAAATGAGCCAAGAAGAACAAAGCAGCCCAAGATCACATCATGTGCTCAAAACTGTTCTTATGGTTTCAAGGAGAGTGATAATCATTCTACACAGCCCAAAACACACAACACAAACCCAAGACCCAAGTCCAGCACCCAGCAATGTTTTGTGTATCTAAGCCCAAATAAACCAGCAGTCCAAAGCACAGTTTAGAGAATTCAAAGTAAGTAACACTGCTCCAAACAGTTTCAAAAACGTGTGCACTGTAGCACCGTCACTGTTCATTCTGCAGCCAACCTTTGCAAGTTGATTTTGTTTATATTTTCTTTGATTGTAACATATCCAACTTGTATTTCTATTCCCTTAATTACTGCATAATTGCTGGAGTGTGTTTTATTAACTAGAGTTAATTAGTAACTCTAAGTTAGTTTTCTTTGGTTTGCTTGTTCTATATGTACGTGTGTGTTTTGTAAAATAAGATGAAGAAATTTGAAATTTAAAACCATTTTGCCGTGTGCAACATTTGTGAGAGAGAGAGTGATTCTCTTTTCTTATTTTTTGGGAATGATTCTCAAAGTTGGATCTTGGTGTGTAATATCCAAGCTCAAAAAAACTGATTGTTGGTGTGTCAAATCCTTCAATCAAAACCGTCTTTCTTAGTGAGTAATATCTCGGAAATTTGTTTGTAAATCAAAGGTAATTATGCAACCTTTGTGAGACAAATCGCTCCACGTCCTTGTTCTTTGAAGCTTCATCGTTTCTTAGAGACAAGTTTATCCAATCTACCGCCTTCGAGTGAACATCCTTCTTGAGATCGTATCATCTGCACATAGGACACAAAGAGAGTTGTATGAGGTTTGAACAATGGTTAAGTTTCAGGTGGGGTACCAACTAAAGATGAGTTGGCCATTCATGTACGACAAAGAGTGGCAAAAGGTAAAAGAACGTCATGAATGTATAATTCGTTATCTTTGCCTAAACCTTTGATGAGAAAATTAAGTCAAGATTAAAGTCCAAGTATGATAGAGCTAGTATATTCCATCCTAAAGAATCTCTACGATCTAAATTTCTCTAGGGATTTCGCATTAACAAAAACTCTACCTACCACCTAGTCTAGAACCAAATTACGAAAGAGCATGTTACTAGAAAATAGCGTAGAAGCACACTGGTGGGTTATCGTCATGGATTTCTTTCATCATTCCCTCAAAATGTATTCCTACTTTATTGAAAAACTTGAAGAAATTTAAAGAAAGCTTTGAAAAATGCGAAATGCAAAGACTCATGAAACAAATGGTGGTTAGTAAGGGTTGGAATCCTCCCCAAGACTTAAATCACACTGTCCTCGGTGTGAAATAAATCGAGTAAGGACGAATAAATAGATGGATGAAATAATTGAAAAAGTTTAAGGAAAAATAAAACTTACCTGGATGCGGTTGGGGAATGGATTTGGGAATGGAATGGTGGTGATTGGGGGATGGTAGATGGTGATATGGTGATGGGAATGGATGTGGGGATGGTTGGGAATGGATGGGAGTCGTTCAGGATCGGCAGGGGAGTGGCCGCGGCTCGGGGTCGTGCACACGCGGCCGAATGGGTCTTGGCCGCGGGTCGGTGGTGCTCGACCACGGCCAAATGCTGGTTCGCCGCGGGTCGAGGTGTTGCACCCGCGGTCGACCTCTTTTGCGGTCAAGTCCTTCCTCATGGTTCATGCTGGACCGAGCAACTTTGAAACGTGATTCCTTCTTTTTGTCTTTTCCGTTTTTTGATTTTTTGGGCTTTTTTTTGGTTTTCTTAGATAGCTGAAACTAAGAAAAAGAAAACATTAATAGAAAAATAAAGAAAAACGAAAAATCAAAGCATACCTAAAAATAGGTTACCTCCCATTGGGCACTTTTGTTTAAAGTCGTTTAGCTCGACGTTGGTAGCTAGGTGAGCTTAGTCGTAGAAGGACAATCTCTTACGACAAGTCTTCTTTGATCTCCTTCGGGTTTCTTCGTCATGTGAATCATTGCTACATAGTGAGTTGGGATCGGGGTCTCTCAAATTGGGATATCCGATCTGTTTGAACTTGAGCGGGACAGCATTGTAGAACACATCTATGTTGACGTTGACGAACGCACGTCGATTGGGCCAATCCATGATGGCTCCAACAGTTGACAAGAAAGGCCATCCTAAGATTATCGGTGTTGCATCGCTTTTCGTTGTTTGGACAATGTAGAAATCGACAAGAGCTATGCAATCTCCAATCCTTACGGGCATGTCTCGGGCAATTCCTTTTGGTGTGGTACAACTCTCATTGGCCATGTTGAGCTTCGTCTTAGTTGCATGAACGTGCTTGATACTGAGTCTTTTGGCCGTCAATTTTGACATGATGCTTAGACAAGCTCCAGAGTCACAAAGAACGTCTTTAAATTCAACTTCACGGATGCTACAAGAGATAAGGAACTGACCTTGTTCTTCGATCTTATGGAGAGTTCGAACAGGTTGTCATTTCATGACATTGTCGAAAAGATCTTCTATCTCCGAATGGACTCCTTACTTTCGCAAAAGAAATGACCAAACATGTGGTCCATTGAAGCTCTAGCAAAAGTGGTACCTCGAGGTAGATTACGAACTACATTGTTGAACTCTTCTAACTTCTCCCAACTTATCTTGTTTGGATACTCACGGTACTTCTCGGGATGGAAGATTCGGATAGCGTAAGAGGCGGCATAAGGTGTTGTTGAACGTCTTGCTCTCATGAAATATGTGTGAATGTCTTCCTTGCTCTCATTGTTGTAGTGGAAGAAAGCGTATAAAGGTCTTTTTTCCCAAACTTCTTCAAAAGAGACGTACATCGGGGTTGATCTCACAAATTTTTTGAACTCGATCAATCTCTCTTGGGTGATGCTTTCTGTCTTTGGCTCTTTTGGTATTGGACTTGGTGGTGGTGTTGGTTCAAAGTCTGAGCCATTCATCGAACTAAAATCGGATTCACGAAAGAATAACCTCGAGTCTTCCTCTTCGGAGTATTGTTCTTCGACTTCCTCAGGTGGTTGGGTAGATTTCCATGTTGCAAGGTGTAATAGAGTCTGGTTCTAGATTGGTTGTAGGGTCTGTTGAGGCTTGAGAATCAATGAAGAAGGCAGCTTGCTCAAAGGATGGTGTTTTGGACATGAGAGGTCCAAGGAGAGGCAAGCAGGAGCTGGTCGCAGGTCGAGGAGACGGAGGCGCGGCGGATGGTGGTTCGGCCGCGGGTCGGGAGGACGGAGGCGCGGTCGATGGGCAGTTGGCCACGGCTAGAAGGCTCGCGACCGCGGTGAGGGGATCCCGTAGGGACTTGTTCGGTTCGTCATCTTCTTCAGTGTTTTCTGGTCCCAACAAGTCATTGGCTTCTCTTCTAGGTCAGGGACATGAGCATCAAGTGTAGTATCATGTTCCTCACGATTCTTAGAAAGTTTCTCCACTTTCTCTTCCACTTCATCAATGGCATAAATGAGTCGGTCTAGCGTAAGATCGAGCTCTACCGTCTTGTCTTTAACTTCTCTTACACGTTCCCACAGCTCGAGGGCGTAGTCATAGGTGGTGTTGTTGTAGTCATTGATAGAGTTATCCAAGTCATCAAGCTTGTAATTCAAAGTACGTACCCCATCATTAGCTTTTTCGTATATCAAACTTTTGTCTTCCTTGTTCGTCTTCAACGAGTTCTACCCTCTCGTTGAGTGTTGCAGCGTCTTTAAGGGTCTGTTCTTCAAGGACTTTGACGTGGGCAGCAAGATCATCAAACTTCTTGTTGAATTCAACGGACATAGAGTCTACTTTCTCATTCAAGCGGCTCCGGACTTAACTTGTAAGTCGATAGTTTTGTTGATCATTGCTTCGAGTCGCTCCAAACGAGCGCTAAGTTCCTAGTTGTCTTCATGTTGGTTCAAGATTTGATGAGGAATACGGTATGAGTGTTGTCGAGAGTTGACAAATTGAGACGCAAAAGACTCGTCTCGGTAGTAACAGGCGCATGGCATCCTTGAGAGTATCTGGTCGGTGCAGGTTTCCGATCCATGTAGAACGAATCACAGTTGACGTGTGAATCGTGAGAGTAGTGAGCACAAGATGGGTCATATCAACCCTGCTCGTAGTAGTCATCTCGCACCAGAGGGGAGTCCATGTTTCAAAACCTGAAACGAGGAAAAACAAAACCAAAAATTAAAAAGAAAAAGGTTTGTCTTAGAGTCGATTTACTAACCTCTAAGGTGTGGCAGAAACTGTAGCGATTAACTCCTCGGCAACGGCGCCAAAAACTTGATAGCGTCGGATTCGTCTCCGAAACTGTAGGTTTTAAATTTATAAACCTAAAGGTTCCGCAAGTGCATAGACGTGCGTTGTAGTACTTTAGGTATCGATCCACAGGGAGAGAGAGTTGTTCTGCGAGACCTTAGATAGAGAATAGCAAGGAAGTCTAAGACGGGAATAATTTTTTATAAGGGTTTTTGTCACGAAAATGTAAAGAACGTAAAAACAGAAAATTGCTTGTAAAGCGAAGATGAAAATCGATGGCTTGAAAATAAGACGGGAAAAACGATTTGTAAACTATGATAAAACGGTGTTGGGTCGATAGGAATATCTAGGGGTATGCTCGATTCAATCACGGTCCATAAGCTCTTAGTAACTGTTTCTAGATTTCAACTCTATGAACTGAACTGAATAAACAGCGTGGCCTACTTTCGTACATCTTACGCACCAACAATCTATACACTCGATTAGTAGCTTTCGTCTATGGCCGCGCGGAAAATCGTGTTGTTCGCACTAGTTCTTCTTAATTCACGGCACTTTGTAAGTATACTTTCGAAATCTTACGACGCACACGCTCTTATGGATAACGATTCGGGTGTTTTTAGATCCAACACGTTTAGTGGTACTTAACACCTATGAATCACCTCTAGCTCATGACGCTAGATTTAGCATTGACAACTATCCATAAGAAAGAGCTCTAGAAATCGGCTAGGGTTTTATCTCGTGAAATCCTTATCAAACATATAATTCCCGTTGATAAATCCTCTAAACCCAACAATGAAACTAATCGAACATGGATGAAATGAAAATCATGATTGAATAAATTGCAGGAGATTGATGAAGGAGCCTCACGAGTTTAAGAACTAAGTCCGGTGAGAACCTCTTCACCAATCTCGAAAAGTAAAGAACAAGAGTTTAAGAGTAAAAGGAAGAACAAAACTAAACGAAAAATGGTGTAAAAGCAAGCACACAAAATTAGGTATTCTAAGAGGCATATTTATAGGTCTTCTCTTATGCTTTCGTCGGTTTTTATGGTTTTCAGTGACGGGAATTAAACGGGCCTTACAAATTGGGCTTACAGGACGAAAATGGCTTGGCCGCGGGTCCATGGAGTCTGGCCGCGGCGAACCTTCACTTGGCCGCGAGTGGAGGCTTCCTGGCCGTGGTGAATTGCCTCTTGGCCGCGGCTGGGATGCTTCTGGGAGTGGCCAGCTGTGACGTCTTGATCTTGATGTATCTTTTGATTGAACCGTTGGATCGTCCTCAAATTTGTTGGAATGGAAAGGTACCTGGTCCTTATTGAATAGCTCCAAAATTGGGCTGGATCAGACGGTGAGAATAACCTCTTTGGTTTCTGACAGTTTGACTCTAAGCCGAAAATCTGGTTTTTCTCCAATTGGCAATGCTTTCGCCTAAGTAACGTGAAAAAAGTCTTGACACTACAAATATGCGAAAACCATAATAAAATCATAGAAAAGCGAATGAAACACTTATTAAAGTGTTCTTAAATAGATAGTAAAACGGGCAAAAATACGGTGTTATCATCGTTCCCACCAACCACTACCAGGAACAATGACATCACCCGAGCCGTCCGGTCGCATGCTTTACGCAAGGAAACCTTGCGCTACCACTGATTTCAACTGCCAAGAAAGTTCGAACCGACTAAGGATACTGATATAACTGTGTTTTTTACCCATTTTTCATTCTATTTTCGAGCACTTTAATAAGTGTCTCACTCAGTTTTTAAGCATTTTATTATGTTTTCAGCATATTTGTAGTGTCAATACTCTTTTCAGGTTATCAAAGCAAAAGCAAATGCATATTGGAGCAAAATCCCATTTTCGGACAGATGCGAACTGTCAGAAGTTCGACACCAGATGAAGACCTTCTCACCGTCTTATCAAGCCAAATTTGGGACACACGATAGAGGGATCAACCACCTTTCACGTGAAATTTGTTTGAGGACGATCCAACGATTCAACCTCAAGAACCATGAAGTTTACTGAACCCCGTCAAGCTGTCAAATGCAGAAGCCAAGAAGCAGAAAAAGCTCATGGCCGCAACCCAGGCTCCTGGAGAGTTTGGTAAGGAAGCATAGAGTTAGGAACAAGGTTGCTACACCGTATCATCCTCAAACTAGTGGTCAAGTTAAGGTTTCTAACCGTCAAATCAAAGTTATCTTGGAGAAGACCGTTGGGAGATCAAGGAAATATTGGTCAAAGAAGCAAGAAGATGCGTTATGGGCATACCGAACTGCTTCCAAGACTCCCATAGGAATACCGAACCGCTTTTCATCTCAACTATGGGAAGTCTTGTCATCTCCCACTAGAACTTGAGTACAAAGACATTTGGGCTACAATAACGATGAATTTTGACATCAAGACCGCAGCGGAAAAGCATTTGATGCATATGTGTGAGCTTGATGAAATCTGCAATGCGGCTTAGGAGACCTCACAAATCACCAAAGAAAGGTCCAAAGCTTTCCATGACAAAAAAATCATCAAGAAGGTGATCAAGTGTTGTTGTTTAACTCAAGGTTGAAGGTTTTTCCTAGGAAGTTGATGTCTAGCTGGTTGGGTCTGTTCAAGATCGAGGAGGTTCGACCGTACGAAGCGGTAGTGCTTTGGGATTCATCAGGAAGAGAGTTCATAGTTATTGGACAGCGAGTCAAGATACCGCTCTCCGACCCTCCAACCACCTAAACGGCGATGAACACCGTCAAGCTAGCGACGTGAAACAAGCGGACTTGGAAGTCAATCCCATGGTATTCTTTGTATAAACTTTTCTTTTGTTTTAAGTCATTTTAGTATGTTTCTCACTAGCTTTGATCTCAGGAAGTCATGTGAGGTTCACGGGTACGGTTTAAAAAGCAAAAGAGAAGTATGTGGGAAAAATGAAGCAGTATGGGTCAAGAGACCGCTCGGGTTGGCTGCTGCAAGAGTCGAGTACCTAAGCACTCAACGTCGCAGTTAAGTGACCGTTTGTATGTAACACTGCAGCGAGCCTCGTTAAAACAAGAAAACCAGAGTTTTTGGAAATGTCTCGTAGCGGTCAAGTGAACGCTCCCATTAACCGCTACCCAACGCCTCAAAATCTGGAAATTGCTCGTAGCGGTCAAATGACCGTTACTACTGACTGCTACGAACTTCCCCTTTCAAAAACCCAAAAATGCGTTCCGGGATTTCTCCATAGCAGTCAAGTGACCTCTCCCTCCAACCACTCCCAGGAACAATGACATCGTCCAAGCAATCTGGTCGCATGCTCCGCGCAAGGAAACCTCGCACTACCACTAATTTCAACCGTTAAGAAAGTCCGAAGCGACTAAGCATACTGATATAATTGTGTTTTTACCCATTTTTCATTCGGTCTTCTAGCACTTTAATAAGTGTCTCACTCGGTTTTTAAGCATTTTATTACGTTTTCAGTATATTTGTAGTGTCAATACTCTTTTAAGGTTATCAAGGCAAAAGCAAATGAAAATTGTAGCAAAATCCCATTATTGGACAGATGCAGACCGTAAAAACTTGTACACCAGATGAAGATTTTTTCACCGTCTGATGAAGCCCAATTTTGGACACAATATTGAGGGATCAACCACCTTTCACATTCAATTAGTTTGAGGACTATACAACGGTTTAATCTCAAGAACCATGAAGTTTACTAAGCGACGTCAAGCTGTCAAACGCAAAAGCTAAGAAGCAGAAAAAGCTCATGGCCGCGACCCAGAGGCTCGTGCCCACGGCCAGCTCAGTTTCATTCCGGATCAGGCTCGTTTGCAAGCCCACCTAAAATCCTATGCCGTTTTGGACAAGGAAAAGCCCTAGATGCCTTTCGAAGAGTTCAATACCTATATATATGTTATTTTAGGTCTCTAAAAACGTGTGCAACCTTTAGTGCCTTCATTACATAAAAATATCATAGCACCAAACTTCTTTTGTTATTGAGATTATCCTTTTTATTTTTGGTCAACAACATGCAATTTAACTCATGTCCTTATAATATAAATTCAAACAATATATATTTTATGACTTGTCCTTCTTTGTACGTATGCATGTCTTTGTAGCTGTAATGACATTGTTCGAAAAGAAAAAGAGTCAATGCAATAAGAAGAGTTGATAATCATTATTCATTATTTATAAAAGAATAATGTAATTAGTGATTGTTGACCCAAAGAATGGTTGATTGAATTATTATTAACCTCAAGTCCTCCTACGTTTTATCGACGTTCCAATACCAAATTTAGGGAGATAGAGATCTCTCTTGAACCCTTTTGTTTCTACTTGGATTTATTGATATTCATTCATCTACTTTGTTTTTACTTTGCCTAGTCATGTCCGAGTAGTTTAATAGTTGGGTTTAAAGGGTTTATCAAAGGGGATTTCATGATTGATAAGGATAACAAGTATTAAACATAGCTCGATTTCTAGAAGTTCTTTCTTTTAGGTTTGTTCTTATTGCATGGAGTTAGCGTCGCGAACTAGCTATTAATCTTAGGATTGATAAAGCCACAAACGTGTTGAATTTATTGACCGAAACTAGCTTAGGAGAGCAATTACACTATAAGTTACGAAAGCATACTTATATGGCTTTGTGAACGTTAATGAAATTGATCTGCTGCGTAGCTACCAACGAAAGCTGAGTAGTTAAGTTGTGAAAGAATAGGTGTTTAGCGCTGTGAAAGTAGGTTAAACACAATTCAATGTTTGAGTTTAGGGGACTTTGAGCTAGAATCGATTAGGGCTTTTTATCTTGTTTGAATCAATATGAACCTTTGCGATATCCCTAAAGACCCAACGCTTCGTTATCATAGTTTACATCGCTTTTATTTTCGTTTTGCTTTCATTTTTGTCTTACACTTCTCTTCTAACCTTTTACAGACTTTTGGAGACAGGCGTAGATTCTCTGTGGATCGACCCCTAAGTCCTACAACGCACATTTGTGCACTTGCAGACATTTAGGGTTTTACAACTTTAAAAACTGATATTCTCATATTTTACTTGTTTTAGCATGCATTATACTTAGTGTTTTGAGTCACATGCATGCATAATCATTGTTTTCCTTAGTGTTTTGGTCCAAATTAGAGTCTAGCTAGTTTGCATTAGGTCCTGGTGAGTCTTGCATGTTTTGGAATGTTTTCTAGGTGCTTGGAGGCATTTTGGGGATGATTGGAGTAATGGACCAAAAGAGAATACAAGCGTCACACCAAGTGTCCGAAAGAACTGGTCATACGAAGGGTTTCAATCAGAATTAGCTTCAAATGTCTTCATGAAAATAATTGACAAATGAGTTAGCTCTGTCTGGAGGTGGTTTGAAGGCATTCGGACAGGTGATTCAGAAGATATGGCGATTTTACTAAGGGTATGTCCGACTGGCCGCGAGACTATCCACCAACGCCGACCAAGATCCGGCTGGTACCATTGGGACGGTATGGCAACAGTGACCAGTACCGGTCAGCATCCATCCGGCACTGTAACTCCCCCGAACCGCTCTAGGCCGGCCGGGCCAGAGACGGGCCGAAGTCGTTATGGGTCGACACTCGCGGCCGGCCAGCCGAGGTTTCCAAAACCAATTCTTTCGCCCTAGCCGTCCAGACATGAGCGTCTAACCTCTCGATCATGGCCAAAGGCTTTTCAACCCGTACCGTGACTGAGAGTTGTGTTAGTCCGGACAAGACTACTATCACTAGTACACAAGGCTTTGTAAGAAAATCATTTTTATTCAATTTAAAATCAAGTACTTACAAAGCGTTTGGCGCCAGGGTCTACTACCCAAATCGAGTCATACATTGAATCTACAAATTCCATTTTTACAAAGACAACAAACACTACACCGGCTTCCTAACGTCTGTGTTCCCTCTAAGGTTTCCCACTATGGTTACCTGCAAAACAGTTTAACAACGGGAATGAGCGCTACTCGCTCAATGAGTCCAGGCTCCCCTAAACATGCAGTAACCCATCCCGGAAATCCCAAATAACATTCAATATGCAATGCACGCAACCAACCAAGCAATGCAATAACCAAGTATACTACCCCGAGTATACGCATGCGGAAGCTACAACAACATATTAAGCATGTATGCAACACAACAACATAATTCTAACGTAGCATGCTACTACAGCCAAATCCTCATGGCACACGGCCAAATCCTCTTGGCACACGGCGATTCTGATTTCCCCTCAGGCAATGTCTCTCCTGCCATTAGCCACAAAGTCTAATCTGGCTACATTCCTGTTAGTCCTCNAAAAAAAAAAAAAAAAAAAAAGGGTGTGGTCGTTTCAACTATCACTAGTACACAAGGCTTTGTAAGAAAACTCATTTTTATTCAATTTAAAATCAAGTACTTACAAAGCGTTTGGCGCCAGGGTCTACTACCCAAATCGAGTCATACATTGAATCTACAAATTCCATTTTTACAAAGACAACAAACACTACACCGGCTTCCTAACGTCTGTGTTCCCTCTAAGGTTTCCCACTATGGTTACCTGCAAAACAGTTTAACAACGGGAATGAGCGCTACTCGCTCAATGAGTCCAGGCTCCCCTAAACATGCAGTAACCCATCCCGGAAATCCCAAATAACATTCAATATGCAATGCACGCAACCAACCAAGCAATGCAATAACCAAGTATACTACCCCGAGTATACGCATGCGGAAGCTACAACAACATATTAAGCATGTATGCAACACAACAACATAATTCTAACGTAGCATGCTACTACAGCCAAATCCTCATGGCACACGGCCAAATCCTCTTGGCACACGGCGATTCTGATTTCCCCTCAGGCAATGTCTCTCCTGCCATTAGCCACAAAGTCTAATCTGGCTACATTCCTGTTAGTCCTCCTTGCACCCTTCACTACACCGTCGTGTAGGTTCGACTGGTTGCGAGCCAGTCCGAACAATGGGACAATCAAGACATCGCCCTCCCGTTAGTTAATTATGCAATAACCTCAAGTTAAATTGCATACCCTTAACTAACCAATTCGACAACATAACGAGTAAAACGATTGTCTCACCATGACAACAATACTCAAAAATATTCATCAAGCAATACCATGCAAGAATGAATTCAGCAAAGCATAAATGTTCAATAACCTGAGTAACCTATACTCAATCCAAGCTCTACGCAATAATTCCCATAAATTACGCAAGCAAAAATAATCAAGCCTAGGTCTACGCAAAACCTCACGCAAGATTAATATATATAAAAACAAAGACAATTTACGACATGGCCGAACCATATGGCACATGTTCGCACATGCAACAAGCATCACCGGAACTCACCTTGCCTGGTTAAACGAAAGACTACTCTCGGGCAGCCTACACCGAACTCGATCCGACCAAGCTTCTTCAACGTGGGTTAGACGATGAATTCTAAAGCTTTGGACCGAACAACATAAAAGCATAAATAAGCTAAGGGTAGAAGGCGCTTACCGACCGACCAGACTCTCAACTCGGCCTCCGATCACCTAGCGATCCTACCCGACATGTTTCCCGACGGGCCAAGGTTTTTCTCTCTACGGTTTCCTCACATTTTCGAATGCTAAAACTAAGCACAAGAGCTGGGTATTTATAGGAGTTCAAGGGCGGTTATGGCAAGCACGAGGTGGCACCGAAGCTCTATTGGCGCGACACTTGCAACACATGCAACAACCTGAAGACACTAATCCATTCCCGTTGTCCGACACATGTCCTTGATCTTATCCATGGCCTAAATTTGCGGACTTCCTTAGTCTTATCCAAATGATTTTCATGCTTATCCACAATTTCATGCATATCCACAACTTCATGCTTATCCACAACTTCATGCTTATCCACAATTTCATGTTTATCCACAACTTCATGCTTATCCGCGGTTTATCCCAATCCGCGAATATTCCTTTCTCTCGATGCCTCGCTTCTGATCCTTTCCCGCACTAGTCTCCTCAACCCGCGGTTTAGCCATCCTTGGCCATAAATAGTCCGCACGACTGTCGAGCAATTCCACTTGTCCCAAACATTTTCCTCTCGATCAAAATGCTTAATTACATGCACTGTCTAGCCGGTATTGGGACAGTGGTGAGTGCCGACCCAAGTCACCTCTCATACCGTCTCAGTCCTATTTGGCACAATTCTTCAAGGGATCCGTACCGACTGGTTGTACCGTCCCATCCTCATCCGGTATGCAGCATCCGACTATCCAGTACCGACCTGACTCGCCTGGTATGCCCGTCCGGCGTTTAGCCAACACGCGGGCAGAAGTATTACCGACCCAGCACGTGGGCCATCCTCGCCCGGCATGAAGTTTCAAGACATCCCGTGCCGATCCGAAGCCATCGGGCACGACCGACCGGTATCATAGCACATCCAAACCATGGAAAATGCCGGCCTGTCACACCTCCCTACCGCCGACCGGTACACATCTTCAGGACATCCCGTACCCCCCAGCATCCGTCCGGTACGCCCGTCCGGTCCTTAGCCAGCGCTCGACCAGGAAGAATACCGGCCATGCATACCAGCCCGTCTCGACCCGGTGTGAAGCTCTCGACCAAGGCTCCTCCATACCGGCCCCTTACACCAGCCAGCCATCGTCCGGTATGGACTGTTCGACCCAGACCCGACCGGGTCAAAACCCGGTTTGTTCCGGGTCCGCCCAAAAACCATTTAAATACTGCAAAAACCTAATTTTAGATCTAACCTGGATTATATCTCTTTTCTCTAGCAAAAACCTCTCCTTTTTAGGGTTCTAGGATTTTGGCAAGGAACCTCTTTACTTTTATGCAATCTAAAGTTTAAATCTTCTTAATCTCTCTTTTATTTTAATCTTTCTATTCTCTAATTATGGTTTCAATCATCGTCCAAAGCGACGTTTTTCTTCACCCGAGGCCAAAACCGTCTTTTCTCACCAAACCCTAAACGCCCTAAGCAAGAGTTGAAGACCTATAAATACCAGTTTATAGAGAGCTTAGAAATCATTTTTTGTGACTCATTAGGTTTTGCAAGTCTTTTGTTCTTACTTTAGC
>PKMM01023491.1:311051-332375 GCA_002933915.1 Eutrema heterophyllum | reverse complement strand
AATAATAAATGTAATTTAAAAAAATATATTTTATCATTCTGCACCGTCGGTATGGTCCGGGTCTAATCTCTTAATCCTATGCCGGCATGGCTGCGCAAGCAAATCATACACCGTCATATGGGTATATGGGGCAGGCGCACGTCCTCCAGGTTACGGAACCTGAGGTGGTGGTCCAGGCGGCGGAGCACTCTGTGTTTGCGTCGCGGGGACGAAATGATCCGGCTGCGTAGCCTCAGAAGACTCCGGCTGTATGCTACTCGAGGTCCCACCAGTATCTCTCAAAAACTGAGCGTAGTGGGAACGACGATGGGCCATCTGCATAAAAATGAAGAAAAATTATTATCTAAAATTCTAAATGTCCTATTTTCTATTTTTCTACTGTTCCTATCTATCAATTTGATTCCGTTTCTATCCACCTATTTTGTTTCATTCATATCTATACTAACTTAAATTAATTAAATACAAATTAAAATAAATAAAAATTATTACCTTATTTTTGCAAAGATTTCGCGAGAGGAGAGAGACTAGAGAGAGAGATTGAAAGTTGAAGAATGAAAAAATGAAATCTGAGCAAGGGCTTATATAGAATTTGTGTTCGTCGCTAAATCGTCGCTAAGTGTAAATTAAACCTTTTGGTTTTCCCACCCGCGGGAATGGTCAAACATTTTCATTAAATTCACGGTTTGCGACGATTTTGCGACGATTCCTCGTAAAATCGTCACAAATTTGCGACGATTTAGCGAAGTAATTTTGTAAAAATAGGGTTTAGGGTATAGGGCATAGGTACGACGATTGTTACATCGATTGAAACACATCTAAATCCATCTAAATGTTTACCGTCAACCCTAAATCTTCAAATCATCTATATTTCATCGAGATTGCAAAAAGACTAAAAAATAGAGTAAGCGTACATGGTAGGTTTACTAAGATGAAGGAAGACAATGAGTTTGCGGAGAGAACAGTGATTGATCGTGTTTCTATTTCTGATTAATTCAATAAACTCAAGATGGATTTCAATGAGAATTGCAAAAAACAATGAGATGGATAGGGTTTAGGGTTTAGGGTTTAGGGTTTATATGGATTTCATCATAATCGTCGCTAAATCGTTGTAATTTCCGACGATTTAGCGAAGATCGTATAAATTTCTCGTAAAATCGTCGTAATTTACAACGAATTAGCGACGATTATGATGAAATTCGTATAAACCTAAACCCTAGTGATGAGATTTCCTAGAATCGTCTTAAAAGTCGTCGCTAATTTGCGACGATTTAGCGACAATTCTATGTAATCCCATGTTTAGGGTCTTGACACCTCATTGCAAAATGCAATGAGATGCTAAGAAGTTAAACTTTAGGTATAAGGCAAAGGGTTTAGGGTTTAAATGAAATTTCTTAAAAATCGTCGCTAAATCGTCGCTAATTTGCGACGATTTAGCGAAGATTCTATGTAATCCCATGTTTAGGGTTTTGACACCTCATTGCAAAATGCAATGAGATGCTAAGAAGTTAAACTTTAGGTATAGGGCAAAGGGTTTAGGGTTTAGGGTTTAGGGTTTAGATGAAATTTCTTAAAAATCGTCGCTAAATCGTCGCTAATTTGCGACGATTTAGCGACGATTCTATGTAATCCCATGTTTAGGGTTTTGACACCTCATTGCAAAATGCAATGAGATGCTAAGAAGTTAAACTTTAGGTATAGGGCAAAGGGTTTAGGGTTTAGGGTTTAGGGTTTAGATGAAATTTCTTAAAAATCGTCGCTAAATCGTCGCTAATTAGCGACGATTTAGCGACGATTCTATGTAATCCCATGTTTAGGGTCTTGACACCTCATTGCAAAATGCAATGAGATGCTAAAAAGTTAAACTTTAGGTATATGGCAAAGGGTTTAGGGTTTAGGGTTTAGATGAAATTTCTTAAAAATTGTCGCTAAATCGGTGCTAATTTGCGACGATTTAGCGACGATTCTATGTAATCTCATGTTTAGGGTCTTGACACCTCATTGCAAAATGCAATGAGATGCTAAGAAGGTAAACTTTAGGTATAGGGCAAAGGGTTTAGGGTTTAGATGAAATTTCTTAAAAATCGTCGCTAAATCGTCGCTAAATTGTCGCTAATTTGCGACGATTTAGCGACGATTCTTTGAAATGCCCTAAACCCCAAACTCGATTCCATCTCCGATCGTCTCCGCTCATTATCCGCCGTAGTTGGGGCGATTAATAAATTACGAGACACATAGACGAAATTAGGGTCAACAAATGGTGACACAGATGAAACCCTTTCTTGACCCTAATTTCGTCTATGTGTCTCGTAATTTATTAATCATCCCACCTACGGCGGGAAATGAGCGGAAATAATAGGAGATGGAATCGAGTTTAGGGTTTAGGGCATCACTTAAATTTCATAATAATTACTCACTAACGAAAATCAAAACATTATTAATTAATACATTAAATTCATTATAATTACTAGCTAGCGCGGTCACTCTGATTCATTTTCGGACGAAGACACATCCGTTTCTTGATCATCTGGTTCATCACTTTCTTCGAACTCATCTTCCTCATCTTCTTCCTCTGTGTCGTCTGGGAGATATTCAACTTCCCTGTTTTGAGGATCTATCAAAAGGATGTCAACAGTGCTCTCATTTGGTTCTGGCATATCAGAGCAATGATCTTGCTGCATTGGGAGATCCTCAAGCCCCTCAATTCGACCCCTCGGAGAAACTTTTATAACAGATAACCATGAGATACGCGTTGTCCGAACTCGGAACAAAGCTGACTTGTTCTGCTTGTGATGCTAGGATAAATGGCTCATACTTATTGTAACGCCGCGATTGGTTGACATCTACTGCCCCAAATTTGTTTTTACGGACCCCTCGATCAACTGTTGGATCGAACCACTCGCATTTGAAGAGAACGCATTTCAAACCTAAGCAGCCGGGGTACTCAACTTCAATTATGTCTTGCAACACTCCATAAAAATCTATTTCGCCCCGCACACATACCCCGTAGTTTGCAGTAGCTCTTTGATTGCCGTATTTGAATGTATGAAATATATATCCGCGTGTGCAATACATGTGTGCAGTCGTTATCTTTGATATGGGGCCTTTGATTAACTCATGGAACCAGAGTGGATATGCGGTATCCCCATGCTCGACCTAAATCGTTAATTAACAAAATCAATATATATGTATTAGATTGTCCAAGTAATTAATTTCTACGTACTTGCGTCTTCAACCACGGGGCAAAATGTTGATCTTTACGCTTGTTGATTTCGTCTACTGAGATTCCTTCAATGACTTCTCGTACCTGTCTAACAAATTCACTGCATACAAAAGTATATTCAATTAAGCATAAATGGATATATAATTTAACTATATATATATATGTATGTTTATACACTTACGTCTCAAATTCACTAACTTCTTCGCAATTTAAGAGGATATACGTTTGGGCACTATGATTGTCTTTTTCATTGGCAAACCAAACTGACTTCACGCTTCCACATAATCGACCGATTGAAGAAAAGATGTCTGGGACACCTTCATTAGCATATGTTCGTCCTACACCTCCATCATCATATCGCCGTGTTGCCCTTTTCCGTGTACGGACCTTCGAGCCGAAATAGTATCCTGTGAAGTGAGAAGTTTCTTTTGTTAAACTTCCTGCTACTACTATCGAATGGGTACATCCACCGATACTGCACAGGTCCTCCAAGTTCTGCTTCGTGAGGGAGATGGATAGGTAGATGTTCCATAACATCAAAGAAGGCTGGGGGGAATATTTTCTCCAAGTTGCACAACAAAATAGGAATAGTAGCATCAAGTTGTGCAATAACATCTTCTGACAAAGTGCGGGTACAAAGATCCCGAAAAAACGCTCCAATACCTACAATGACAATTACCACATATAAGGTAGTCTTGTTAATTTTTCATTTCATATATATTATATCAATGTTTACATATGTGATTAATTTAAAGTTACCTGTAATTGCTTCGTGTACATTTCCTGGTAGAAGTTCAGCAAATGCAAAAGGAAGTAGCCGTTGCATAAAGACGTGACAGTCATTACTCTTCATCCTGGAAAACTTTTGCCCTTTCTCAACACATTTAGCTAGATTAGATACGTATCCATCTGAGAACTTCACATCAGATGTCACCCATTTGATTAAGGCTGACTTTTCTTCCGCACCCAATCGAAATATGGGAACATGTGCTTTCCCATTGCTTGTAATATGTAACTCATTCCGACAACAAAGATCAGGCAAGTCTAGTCTTGACTTACCGCTGTCTTTAGTCCTTCCACGCACGTTTAACACTGTATGCATGATGTTATCAAAAAGTTGTTCTCAATATGCATGACATCTAGATTGTGTCTAAGCAAATGATCCTTCCAATACGGAAGCTTCCAGAATATGCTTTTCTTATGCCAATTATGATGCTCCCCATATCCATCCGCCATATTAGCTGGAGTGTGCCAATTTCCACCACGATTGATTGTTTCCAGTGCACCATAATGATCAATTTCTGCTTCTAGATCTTCCCCGGAAAGATAAACAGGAGGAGGAACACGAACAACTTTGTTCTTTCTAAACAACCGCTTGTTTCTCCTATATGGATGGTGAATCGGTAGAAATCGACGGTGACAATCAAACCAACTTTTTTTCCGACCATGTTTCAATTGAAACGCATCTGTCCTATTAAGACAATATGGACAAGCCAATCGCCCATGCGTAGTCCAACGTGATAACATCCCGTAAGCAGGGAAGTCGCTTATTGTCCACATAAGCACTGCACGCATTGTAAAAAAAATTTTCCTCGCAAAATCATATGTCCGAACCCCAGTATACCACAACTGCCCCAATTCCTCTATCAAAGGCTGCAAAAACACATCAAGGGAACGCTTCGGATGCTTTGGACCAGGTACTAAAATACTCAAGAATAAAAATTCCCTTTGCATGCACATATCTGGAGGAAGGTTGTAAGGCATTAGGATTACTGGCCATAAAGAATATTGCCTACCAGACATACCAAATGGACTAAATCCATCTGTGCAAAGACCAAGATACACATTTCGTTTCTCTCTAGCGAAGTCTGGGTGTACCGTCTTAAAGTGTTTCCACGCTTTTGCATCTGAAGGATGAGTAACCTCCCCATCTGCCTGCAAATGATCTGCATGCCATCTCATCGATGCAGCTGTCCTCTCAGACTGATACATTCTTTTTAACCTATCAGTTTTAGGAAGGTACCACATCCGCTGGAACGGTAACTTACTCCGACCAGTACCTTGCGGCTTATATCTTGGCTTATGGCAAAATCGACATTTCAGCAACTTATCATCATCTTTCCAAAAAAGCATGTAATTGTCAACACAGACATCTATCATCTCAGAAGGCAACCCAAGACTATAAAGCAGTGTTTGTATCTCATAGTAAGTGTCAGCAGCTAAATTGTCCTCTGGCAAATACTCTTTAATCAAATCAGCCCAATCATCCATGCAAACCTCAGCTAAGTTATGATCAGTTTTAATAGTCATCATCCTAGCCGCCAACGACAATTTAGAGTGCCCTTCTCTACATCCATCGTAGAGTGGTTGATTTGCATCATCTAGCATATCATAAAATCTTTGTGCATCTAGATTGGGTTCCTCATCATGATGCTCATGTTCAAATGTACTTACAGTTTCATGAAATGCATCTGTAACCATGTCATGAATCCTATCATGATCTTGACCATGCTCTGCATGATAATCAAATTGATTAAAATCATTTGACTCATCAAAATTCGATGCTTGATAATTGCTAGTACTACTACCTGCATTTCCCCCATGACCCTCTCCATGATAATACCAGATATAGTAATGCGGCATAAACCCTCTATTTAATATATGCGACCACACCTTCGAGGTAATGATAAATTTCCTATTCTTTCATTTTGGACAAGGACAGTACATCTTACCACTGGTAATCGTATTTTGTATAGTTCCCGCCTGATGCATGAATCCCTCCACCCCATCACTGAACTCCTTTGTTAGCGATCCCTCCGAATCAAAACGATTATACATCCATCTTCTAATTTCGTATATTGACATTTTTTGTTGGTAAGAGAGAAGTAAATGTTTTTGAATATGAAATTTTTCTTATGAGGTTGGCCGCTATATATAGATTTTTATTTTCGTTACCATCGAATTAGCAACGAATTTTGCATCGATTTTGCAACGATTTTGCAACAGTTCACCTAACCGTACACCCCAGTAACTAAAACGTGTTTAACTAACTCATATATCGTCGTTAATTCGTTGCAAAGTTCAACAAATACATTTCGTTGGTAATTCGTCGGTAATTAATGACGATTTTACTACGATTACAAATATCGTCGTTAAATCGTCGCTAATTTGCGAGGATTTTACGACGATTTTAAAAATCGTCGTTAATTGGACCAAACTTAACATCGATTTTACGACAAAATATTTCGTCCCAAATTTGCGACGATTTTACGACGAATTAAAAAATCGTCGTAAAATCGTTGTAATAACGATGTTTATTTGCGACGAAATAAAATCGTCGCAAAAAATCGTTGCAAAATGGGTGTTTTCTTGTAGTGTTTTGTTTTAACATATCATTTTCTTGAAAATATTAATGTACGTAAATAAAAATTGTAAATGAACATCGTCTTAGCTATCGGTCATTCTTTATGCCGCATCTTTTAGAAGAAGTTATCTTTCCTTCGCCCTTCCAAAATAAAATTAAGATTAAATTGTTATAATGATATAATTGTTTTTGTTCAATTTTATACGTAATTTTTACCGGTTGTTTAATTTCTATATCTTGGTTGCATCTTCCTTTGTATGGTCTTCTTGCTTACATTTTTTCTGTTTCATAGTTTTTTTTAACATATAATGAATTGTTAGAGAAGTTCATATATTATATATTTTGTATATATTATTTTTATAAATCAACGATATAGTACCTTATGCTTAAGACTGTATATTATTGAATATCTCCTTGTAAACAATGTTTGTGATGCCTTTGCTCGGTTGTCGTTGATTGATTACATTATAGATTCTCAAACCTCCCATCGATGTAACTATTGAAAAAGCGACATAAAATTTTCCATGACTAAATACCGGCTTAGGTAGACACAAACCAATTTTTTCCAAACTTTGTCCTTGGCTTTTATTAATTTTCATACAATAACAAACTCGTACTGGAAACTACCGTCTTCTCATTTTATACGGGCATTTCGTATTGGCTGTTGTCATGATTATCCTTGGTATAAGGATTTTTTTCCCTACATTTGACTCCGTGAGTATCTCAGCTTCTAGAACCCCTTCTCCTAACCGTGTTATCAACAACCGTATTCTATTGCATAAACCTTCTTTTTGGTTGATGTTCCGCATTAGAATTATTGGTGCTTTGTGCTTCAATTGGAGGTGATGATTTGGTAATCCAGAGCATTTTAGACTATTTAGATACTCTGTCGTGTAGAATGTGTTTGTATCTTCCACATTTGTATCATCACTTGCTATACTGTTTGAGCTCAAATATTCTTTGATATCGCCTTCTAGTTTTGAGAGAATAAATTCATTTATCTCATCAACGGTTTCATTTCTTGGGGTCAGAATATCTCTTCCTCTCAGATATTCCTTGTTCTCGAGAGAAGATTCAAAATTTGTGTAGGTGCTTCTGAAAATATCTTCTAGAGGGTTTATTGTTGTAGGTAATAGGAGATCTTTCTTCACTTCTATGTCATCAGTATCAAAATACCGTGAATCATATGATGGTATAGTTTTTGCAACTCTGTCTCCCACTTCTAAAATCTACTTTGAGAAAATATTTTCTTCTGGTTTAAGACGCATGTTCTTTTTAAGTACGTACACATTACGTTTTTCCCAAAGGTATGACCGGTTAATTGATGCTGATATTGTATCTTGCCGACTGCCTTATGGGATAACTGGAAGTATTTGTCTGAAATCGCCACCTAATAACACTGTGATTCCTCCAAAATCCTTATCGGCAGCTTCTGCGTTTTTCATGCTCATGATATCTCTCAGTGTTCGATCTAAAGCTTCAAAAGTGTGTCTGTGTGCCATTGGTGCTTCATCCCAAATGATAAGCTTAGTACGCTCAATTAGTTCTGCTAGCATTGTCCTTGGTTTTATGTCACACATTGACTGCTCGTGTAAATCAATTGGAATCTTGAACCGTGAGTGTGCTGTTCTACCACATGATAAGAGTGTCGCAGCAATTCCCGAAGATGCTACATGTAGTACGATGTGTTCTCTCGATCGTAGCTTCCAGATTATAGTTTTGTAAACATATGTCTTCCCTATTCCTCCTGGCCCATAGAGAAAGAAAAGCTTTCCTTTGGAATTATCGACCGAATCCATCACATCATTGTAAATTGCTTCTTGGTCTGAATTTAGGGTATCTAAGAGGCTTCTATGCTTCACAAGTTCTTCATTGACGTTGTACTTCCTCCTCTTCTGCAAGCAAAGAGTTTGATAACTCGCTCATTATATTTTTATCTAGTTTTGGCATATCTTTAAAATCATCAAGTGATTTGTTACTTTGAATTAAGAGTTTCTGCAACTCAAACAGTGTATACTGTTGAATTTCCTTTTCGGTTAAGTTCCACTGGTAGAAATTCAATTTATGGCGTTGTTGTTCGTGTATTTCAAAACCAAAAATCCGCCAAACAGCTTCGCATGCTGATAGATATCGGCATTCTTGGTAGTTTTTTTTATCTCATCTACCTCGACCCTTTTTCATTTGGTTGTGTTTCTCTCTGTGTTGCTCCTTTTTTCTCAATGATAATTGTTGCTTTATCAACGCCTTTTGTTATGTACTTAAAAAAGTATGTAATAGCTTTAGAAGTACAACACCATTCCACATTAATGTGTGCTTTGTACTTTTCAAGCAAATCCATGTTATGCGGGATGACATACCTATTGTCTAGAGTGGTATCACCTTTTACAACAGTCTTTTGAGCATCTTCTCGGCGTTTGTAAATTATGTACCGCCCATTTTTGTCGCATGATGAGGTTTGGGAAAACGGTCTTGGGTATTTTTTGGTACAGATCCCATTTTCCATGCATGGAGATTGTGGTAGTTGTAGTCTACATGGACCGTGCATCATGTGTTTTTTTACTAACTCATAGCCTTCAGCATCACTTTCGTTATCTGAAATTTGGCTCTGATAATTTTATCAATCACATTAGGTGATGGATTTTGGATTGAGTTTTGCAACCACAAAAGTATGTGAGCATGGGGAAGCCCTCTTTTTTGAAACTCGATTGTGTAGACACCTACAATATTTATTTTTTTGTTTATATATAAATTATTACTAATAATTTATTAGTCATACAAATTACTATTTAATTATTTAAATAAATAATTACCTGCACAAAAGTTGTCGAAGAAGAGCCCTTTTTTTAAATCTATCATCATTTCATTAAGTTTCATTTTGAGCACACGTGAAGCAATGTTTGGTCTATCATTACTGATATTCTCATATTTTATCTCTTTTAAGCATTTATTTAGTTTAGGTTTTGTCTCATAGCATTTCTTTAGTGTTTTGTTCTCATTTAGAGTTTAGAGAGTTCACACTAGGTCCTAGAAAGTCTTGCATGTTTTGGAGTGTGTTTAGGTGCTTTAGAGACTTTTGGAGACCTTGGAAGAGCTTGCACATGGATTTGGATCATGAGAAGATGGCTAGAAGCAAGAATAGACCCGGAGTGACCACACCTGTCCACAGCACCGGACCACCAATGCCCGGTATTGCAGCCATGTTCAAGACAGAGAGAATACCGAGTCATTACATCAGACCACCACTGCGCAGTGTTGAAGAAGCGTCCACTCCCTCGGCCAGAACACCGACTCACCAGCACCGTCTCAACATTGACCGGTGTCAAGAAGCAGCTCCACCTGACGAAACCCCGGCCTTAAGCATTGACCCTCGACCGCCCAGTGTTGCACTTCAGGATGGGCCGCACCGACCAACCGTGGACCGGTGTCACCACCCGGTGTTAAGGCGAAGCTTGGACATGAGATTCACCTCCGCCAACACCGACTTGCAACCGACTGGTGCCCAGCTTCAGAACAGACCGCACTGATCCAAGCTCGACTGGTGTGCCTCGCCCGGTGCTCAACCAAAGCTTGGACTTTAGATTCACCGGCCGCCAACACTGACTTGCAATCGACCGGTGCCCAGCTTCAGGACAGACCGCACCTATCCAAGCTCGACCGGTGTGCCTCGCCCAGTGCTCGACCAAAGCTTGGACAGGAGAAATACCGACCGGCTGCACCGACCCAAGCCGACCCGGTGTGGAAGCTCTCGACCAAAAGCCTCCTACACCGGCCATCAACACCGGCCAACCACCGTCTGACGTAGACCTCATACCCAGACCCGACCGGGTCAAAACCTGGTTTGTTCCGGGTTGACCCGGCCGCCCACCTTTGGCTATAAATATTTTGAGACCTAATTTTTGTGATCTATCTTTTACTGTTGCTAAAAACCTTGGTTTTAGGGTTCTAAGTGTTTGTAAGAGATATCTTCCTCTTTTTATGGAATCTAAAGTTTTAGTTTCTTCATCTCTCTAATCTCTCTTCTATTTTTCATCATATAATCATCTAATCATAGGATTTAACACTTTCTCTATGGGATTTGTTGGGTTCCTTATGGTTAGTGAGTAGTCTTTTAGAATCTATGGGATGAGGTAGATTAGGGTGATCTAATGGTGGATTTATGATGTCTGGGGTCTAGATTGTTTGATTTCCCTTCTTTTTTTTTTTTTTTTTTCAACACTTAATTCCATTAAACTTAAATCTTCCAAATTACAACAAAAAGAGAGAATTATCCATCCTCTTTGATCACTACAACAAAACATAAAAATCATAGAAATTAAAGAAGATAGATCTTCACAGAAGTTTGACAGCGAATTGGAGCCAAAGCTCGAATGCGTCGATAGAAGCGACTGCGAATCCAACAAGATCGGATGCGTCGACAAAACATTCACGGCAAAAGCCATAAAGTTGAAAATTAGTCACTTTTGGTTGTGACTTTGAAAGACAATCCACACCTCGGAAATTCGTCGAAACGAGATCCGTTGCATTTTCTGGCCCCGTGGAGACCGCTACACAAGATAACAATACAGTTAAGAATTGAAAAAAAATTTCCGGCTCTTCAACCGAAGAAACAACACCTCTCATAGAAAGGGAATTTGGTGAAAATGATTTCTCCTCATAAGAGGAGGAAGGTGGAAGTGAACTCTCCTTGAAGGAGGAAAAAGGCCTCTCCATAGAGGAGGAATTCGAGAAACATGGACCCTCATGGTCTAGATATTTCATCTTTGATCGAGTAGCGGCAGGAGATGAACTTGGGCTTAAAGGGCTTGAGATTGGACCAAATTCCATAGAGGAAATCTCATGGGCCAAGCCGAGTTTGGTACAATGTCGGGAAAGCAATCCTTCGGTACGGTGTCGTGACTGAGCTGAGCGGATAGATGGAAAACTGAATCGTATGGGTGGGAAGGTGGTGAAGGCATCACCGGAGAAGCTCTTAGAACCGGTGACAAGAGGCACCGGAGCGGCGACTGCGGATGAGCAGAATCTTAAAAACATGGCATAGAGAAACCTCTGATAGTTGGAAACAGAGACCGCCAGCCAAAACCGCAGAGGGTTAGAGATAGATAGCCGCTGCCGAGAAGCAGATGGAGGATCCGGCGGATCTGGCAACTCCGACGGAAGGGATCCAGTCATCTGACGGAAAAAGAGAGATCTCGGCAAGGATGCCGGAGTGAGCCTCAACGTCGAGGTCAAACAACAGAGGAAGTGAGCGGAGCAAAAGCAAGGATGTCCGGAAACCATGGCTGGCAGATAAAACAGCGCCAGAGAAACGATTTGAAGATTGGAAAAACGGGTCTCGCCGGTGACACAGGCCGCCGACGGAAGGTGGAAAAACTTCTTCGGGAGGCACACATAAGATCCCGAGAAGAAGAGTAACGCCGGTCAGGTGGAGTGGAGGTCGGAGATAGCTCGCCGGTAGCTGGGATTCATCTTGAGAGGAGAAGCGGCAGCCTCGTTTACCGTGCCTGGGAGAGAATTAAGGCAAACTTAGAAAACACTAGTTTATTGATTTCCCTTCTTATTAAGTGTTCTTAATGCTATATTAGGCTTGAGAAAGTTAGCTAGATCTTAGGGAATTTCTCACCCACAAAGTGTTTGATGAAATTCCCCAAAGAGCTTTTTAAGAGATAAACATACTTAGCCCATGAAAATGGATGTTTAAGATGTTTATTGGTTGATTGAAAGATTGATTTTAATGCTTGTTAGTATCACAAATGAGGATTTGTTCTTGATTAAGTGTTTAGCAAAGTGATTAGTGCTTTGAGAAATGATTAGTCATAATTAGTGATCATTACCTAGGGATTAGCATTGTGTGAGCAATTGGACATCATAAATTAGCTATAAGGTCACTCTAATTCCATAACCTCATCCTTTGATTTGCCTTTTTATCATCGCATTAATATCGATTAGCATTGCTTAGTTTCTTGCCTTGTTTATTTTCAATTTGACTTAGATCATTAGATTAAAACTTTAAAACAACTTTGTTTAGCTTAAATTAACTCATTGGATTGATACCTCTTATGCTACATAGCATCTAGAGTAATTGATTCTAGAGACGACAAAATCCTACTATCAATTAAACGAACCATTTCCGTACTGTTCCAAATGTTCTTCTATTTCTGGCCATGTTGGGTTGGCTGTTATGGTAATGAATAGGTGTGAATTACCATAAGTTCTGCATATGGCCATTGCGTCATGGTAATTCTCGAGCATGTATCTTGGTCCTCCTGTAAATGATGATGGCAATATGATCCTTTTTCCCAGTGTTTTTCAATATGTATCTCCTATTCCCACTACATCTCCTCTTCCCACTACATCTACTCTTCCCACTGCATCGTATACGTTATTATAGATATCTGCTCTTAGTTTTTTTTGGTTGTTCCTGTTAAACTTCAAACGCTCTTCTTCAACGGCAGTGTAAGCGTCTACAATAAATGGGTGCAGTAGCCTACCTCCTAGGATAAGTGTTTTCCCTTCAGATAACCTTGTTTGTATTTGGTATGAGTAGTACTCACGAATTGTAAATTTTTCTCTCTTAATTTTACTCCCTTCGGTAGGTGTATATGGAATATTCAAGTGAAATCCACCTTGTCCATATGGGAAAAGCAAAGGGTACTGCAACGCCATGTAATGTTAGTTTATATTGTTAATCCTCTGTAACTCGTCACTTTTGGATTGTACTATGACATCTCTATGACCGGTTGACGATTCGAAATTTCCTACAATAAGCCATGCATTCTCATCTCCAGTGGGAAGTTCATATTGTCTACCATTTTCCTTTTGCCCAATAAGCCGTATTGAGAAGTCTTCTATTTCACGTGTTTCATATTTATCCCTAGCTTTTCTAAACTCCTTAGCTAGGTGATTATTCGCATCGATCTAATATGCAAATAAGACCACCAACAATATTTTCATCGAGTTTTTCAAATTCTTTTTTCCTTTTCATAGTGTTGATCTGGTTTTGGATTTCATTGGTTGTATCGAAAATGTAGAGTTGGTTGAATTTTGGCGGTTGTCCTTATTTTGGGAGAAGAGCTCCTATCCGATTGTAATTTTGACCATGAATTCGGAACGTAAATGGCCCATAACCATTCATAACTGAATGATCAATCTTAGCCCCAATTGATGTGAAAGCCAAGATGGAATTATAAACCCTAATATTTTCTTTGAAATGAGAGGTTGGCAATAGATCTTCTAATTCTTTTGGTGTAGGTTTTATTCTGGGAAAAAATACTCTTCCTTTTTGACAGCATATTGTAAATAGTGGTTGTCCATAAGAAGATATCTCATTGCCCTATGCGTCCCATACTAAAGCTCCACACTTATAGCATTGTTGTAGTTTATTAGGTTTAATCCTCTTTTGCCTTGTTATGACTATGTTAATACAAAATTATAAGTTTTTAGTGGATAATATAACAATTAGAGATAGAAGTTCTAGTTTCATTACTTACGTTTGCATGTTTTTCTTTTTGGTTTTGGATTTGATGGCCCTGCGATCACTTTTGTTTTTGTTGTTTGTGCTGTTTCCATTTTTCCCCGGAAAAAAATATTAATACAAAGACGATCATAAGATTAAGAGAACGCTGCTATGTTTTTACATGTATTTTATAAATTTTAGTTGTTCATATATGATATGCTCAAATTAATACCCTAAAAGTACTAAAGCAGTTGTTGTAGTATATGTAGGGGTCGAACACAAGAACTCCAGAATTCACGCAATAGATTGTATAGATCTGAATTAAGCTAAACTAAAAGATGTAATTGAAAGCAAGTGCGTAAATTAAACAAGTTGTTAATCAATTGGAAAGAAGATAGGCTCAGGGTATTTTTCAGGAGTTCAATGAATGTAGATAAACTAATGATATGCTCAAATTAATACCCTAAAAGTACTAAAGCAGTTGTTGTAGTAAGTGTAGGGGTCGAACACAAGAACTCAGAATATCACGCAATAGATTGTATAGATTCGAATTAAGTTAAACCAAAAAGATGTAATTAAAAGCAATACGTAAATTAAAAGGGTTGTAAATCAATTGGGAGAAAGATAGGCTCAAGGTATTTCTCAGGAATTCAATGAATGTAGATAAACTAACTAGCATGATTCAGATTTAGCCCGGTTCTTGAACTCAAATCACTAAAGTATAGCTAACCAACTCTCGTTGCGAAAACTATCTAAGTCTAAATGATAGAATTCCAAATCTCTTTGCAAATCCTAAAGTCTAAACCAGCTTTTAATTCAGGTTTGATTTGTTCACAAAACAACTAAACCAAATCTCTTTGCGAATAGTTATTTTGCTCACCTAAGTTCTGTCAGGTAATTAATCGCACTCTCGTGCCTAACTAATTATCCTAAGATCTAAGTTCTAGATTCGTCAACCTAGAATTAGCTATGGGAACAACCTATGGTGAAGAACTAATTCAGATGGTGAATCCTAATTAACTAATTAACATAACATTCAGAGAAAACCCTTATGAGAACCCTGAACCTAACAGTGGATCTACTCAGACATGGAGAACGAAAACAACATGATTGAATAGATCATCAAAGAAATCAATAAGAAACAGGAGTTCAGAGTTGTCTCTCCAAAAACTAGAGTAGAATAAAGCTTAATCAGAACGTAATCAAGCGTAGCCAACAAAAGTGGCTGAAAAACCTAATTATAATGTTAAAACACGTTTTGGGGCTTCTTGTAATTATTAAAGACTTCTGGACCAAGGTGCAAACTCTCCAGACTTGTAAAAAGTCGCGTTTCCTGTTTTCATGCAGTGCGTATCGACCGACACTAAGGTAGTATCGACCGACACTAGTCACTGCTCGCCAGACTGGACTGTCTTCACGAAAACTGACATAACTTTTGATCGCACCGTTGGAATGGCCTCAAACCACTTCCAAATGAAAGCTAATCCATAGATCTGGCTTGTAGCAAAATTTGAGCTCAATCCATCGGTGGGAAGTTCTTCAATTCTTCATTTAAAGTCGCGACTCGTGTCTTGCTGCAGTGAGTATCGACCGATACTAAGGTAGTATCGATCGACACTCAGGCTTCAAATCGACTTCTTAGCTATATGATCTCTGTTTTGCTCCAAAATGCTCCAGAAAGCTCCAATATATCCAATTATGCTCCAAACGTGCTAAAACCTGTAAAAGACTCTAAAACACTGCAAAATAGTAGAAAGACTCTATAAAACGGACATATATCATGGCTTAAAAGGGGTAAAAACCATGATATATCACGCCCCCAGACTTAGCCTTTTGCTTGCCCTCAAGCAAATAGAAGACTAAACCAGAGAAAGAGGTTTGAAAACACGGAGACTCACATGTTCCTGAAACACTGCAATGACCATTTTCCTAAGAACCCAAATGTCACCTAACCAGTTCCAAGACTAACCACCATGTACTTCTCCTTAGGCATTCGCAGCTTCCCTAGACTACACACATTATTTCGCAGCATTGTTCAATTAAACCCATCATCGCCAGTTTCATCGCTGTGATTAATACCAAGAACCTTCTAGATTCTTTCCCATACAATATCATAACAAGGAACCACCCAATTTCACACTTTTTGTATCACTTTCTCTCCCCGATACTTATTTCTTATTTTGTTCTCTTTTTTTTTTTTCTTTTTCTTTTTTTTTTTTTTCTTTTCGCATATACACATCAAGGTATGAGACGCGAGTATTGATGGTGTTTGCCACCGAATCCCCGGTTCTTCCCTCTCTATGTATCAAAGGTTGTAGGCGAATAATGGCATCATAGGAAAATCCTAGCCTCGCTTCCAATCCTCTGTGTGATCATCCCTCACCAAGTAGAATATTGGGATTGCTGGAAATTTTCCTAGCCCTCTACTCAGAAGAAAATCATTTCATTTTTTATGCTCTTATTTATTAACTTATAACAGGGGAGAGAGATACTATTACTTTAAACACATGGGTTCCTTTGTCAGATATGAATGAGGAATCAAGCTCTATGGACACTAACCAAGTCGATGAAGTGCAGAAATTTGGCTCAGGCTTTAAAAGAACTCTGCTGGAAACATGTGTGTCTTCTAGTTAACTGATCAGCCTTTGGATTTTTCATTAGTCGATCTGTAACTGATTCTGTAATAGTGGACACTCAGAAGCAAAGTCAGAACAATAGATTCAAGAACAAGATCATAATCTCCAACAAGTTTTGACTCAATAAAATAATTTTTGACACAAAAACGACTGACTCTAAGAAAAACAAACACGTTGTCAACAACTACCTCCCCCAGACTTAAACAACATTGTCCCCAGTGTTATCTAGTCTAGAGTTGGTAAAAGAAATCAGAAGAGCTGAGTGGATTGGTGAAAAGCGAAGAAGTTACCCGAGATGGTGATGAGTGTCGACCGATACAGCACTGGTATCGATCGATACTTGTAGCAAGTTTCTGCTCCTTCGTCGCGTGGATGGTGTCGATCGATACCGGGATGGTGTCGATCGATACTGCTCTTCTGAATCTGCTTATGCACGTGAAACACAAAACCAAAAACCAAAAATCAAAAACACAAATAATAGAAAAACTTATGTATAACTTACCAGTGGGTTGCCTCCCACCAAGCGCTTGTTTTTAGTCATTAGCTTGACTTTGGCTCAAGTGATCAGTCAGGGCGAGGTTGAGAGCTTACTCCCATGCAAGTTCCACAGCTAGATACTTGCAGACTTAGAGTTTTACTCAACATGTTCTCGATAACCTCCTTTCCTTTCTCTTTCAGCTCCGGAGTAGGAATGACTCTAGCCTTGGAGAATGGTTTTGAGGTTCCTTTGCACTTTACCTTATACTCAATCAAATCTCCATCACACTTCTGAGGGATTAAAGTCACATGGGTAACACTATGCGTGGGGTATCGACCGATACTAACAGGGTATCGATCGATACCAGGGCTTCTTGGTCGATGCAAGTTCTGTGTCCCCTCGGTTTTTGCCTTAGCCTTTTTGATGTCTTTCTTAGTGATGATAGAAGGACTATTTAGAAGGTCTATGACAGTGGGCTTGTCATGAGGCTCTTCCAAAAGATCAACTACCAACGTCTCTCCTGTGGCAACGGTGATGCAAGAGATATGTTTGGGAGCTCTTCCAGAAGGGATGACTTTATAGGAGACCTCTTTGTCAATGTATGAGAAGGAGACTCTCTTACTAGGCGTGTCTATAACTGCACCAACTGTAGCCATGAACGGTCTTCCAAGAATCAGAGGCGTACTAGAACGTTCACTCATCTCTACGACCTGAAAATCAGTAGGAGCCAGACAATCTCCTACTTTAACTAGCAAATCAGGGATTGTACCATATGGGACTGAGGTGGAAGAGTTCGCGAATGTAAGAGACATATGAGGAGATCTTATATCAGCAATTCCCAGCGTCTCTGCAATTGCCTTTGACATAACATTGACGCTAGACCCTGAATCAACGAGAGAATCTTTGAATTCAACTCCAGAAATAGAGCATGGAACTGAAAATTTTCCGGAATCTTCTCTCTTAGTCAACTGCTTCAGTGGAGGTGGTGTACTTCTGGCCTTGATGAAGAGTGCCTTGATCTCTTCCTCAGTTTCTCTGCAGTTTTCGAAGTAACACGCTATAGGACTGTTCTCAAAAGCTTCCTCAAAAGATATAGTGTGGGGGATCCTCCTGACCATCTTCTCAAAAGCTAGCAACTTCTCCGCAGTTATGGGTATCATGAGATGTCTAGGTGGTATAGGATATGGCACCCTAGGCTTGTAAACCCTCTCTGGCGTCAACTCAGGTGTCTTCTCAGTTTCTGGCTCAGTCTGCGAGGGGTGTCGACCGACACTAAGTTGGTGTCGATCGATACAAGACTTCTCTGTCTTCTCTTCAGATGGGGTGTCGACCGATACATGTGTGGTATCGATCGATACACGGTTTGAGATGTCCCGTGAAAGTATATGCACTGGTGTCGATCGACACTGGGTGGTGTCGGTCGATTCCTTCGCTCTGGAATCATCCCTGGCAGAATTTTGGACGTGTGTCGATCGATACAAGGGAGTATCGGTCGATACAGGGGTGGTGTTCGAAATCTCATCCTCATTCTCGGCAAGATTGACGAAAATCTCAGCAGTTGAGCGCTTCTGCACTCCTGGGTGTACCTCTTTTTCACTCCTCGAGGGGATAGCAGTGACGTATTCGTTGAAAATTGCTGCAGTCTGAGCTATCTGAGTTTCCAACATCCTTTGGCTAGTACTGAGAGCCTCGATTTTCCCATTCAGATCGGTGTACAGAGCATCCAACCTTCCACTGAAATCTACTGTCATCTGCTGTTGTCCCTGAAGAAGCTGTTCAAGCATGGACTCAACTCTGCTTTCAGAAGCTCTGGGTGGTGTGGGTGGGCATTGATACCTTTGATCTTGAGATCCAACTCCATCAATGTAGTTAACATATTCCACTTCATCCTTTTCAGCAGGACGAAAAGCCTTCTGCTGCTTGCCCATCAACAAATTATGCACCGAATCCAGCTTCGCATGCATTTTAGCAATCTGCGATCCATCAACACCTCCTTGCAGCCTTTTCCGCTCGAGATCAGCACTCTTGGCGCTATTGCTAGACTCCAAGTTCTCAATGAGCACATACGCATCGTCAGGATACCTCGTGTAGAAATTTCCATTGCTCGCAGCATCTAGAGCCATATGATACCTCCAGTGAATCCCTCTGAAGAAGATACCCAGCAACTGAACCTTAGTGAACCCGTGGTGTGGACAATCCCTCTGATATGACCTGAATCTGATCCAAGCAGTCTTAAGTGCCTCTGTCGGTCCTTGAGAAAATTGAGATATCTTGTTCCTGAGCTCTTCGGATCTCGCATCATCATAGAAATTATTCAGGAAAGTTGTCTTAGTCTCATCCCACGTAGTCAATGACCCAGCTGGTAATTGCTTAAGCCAATAAGAAGCATCCCCACCAAGAGAGTATAGGAAAAGCTTACAGAACAGGTAGTCGTAGGACACTCCATTGCATTTGATGCTAGAGACCAAGTCCTCGAACCTCTCAATGTGATCCATGGGGTGTTCATGAGGAAGACCATGAAAAGGGTGCTGACCTACAAGAGTGAAGTATGCAGGTTTCAGCTCAAAGTCATTCCTCTGAAAAGTAGGTGGACGAATCGCCGATCGATTGGCATAGAACTGATCAGGCCTGTTACACTCTCCAATCGTCCTACCACGATTAACCACAACATTCCCATCATTCACCTCATTGTTGCGCGCAGCTCGCGCGGCAATCTCATCGACAGCTGGTGGAGGGATTATGATGTTTCCCTCTCCATCAAGTTGTTGTCCAGCCTCATTGCACAAATGACCCTCTCGGTCTCTGAAAGCACCAGCCTCATCCTGAATCAAAATCACTGGATTGTTGTTCATTGTTGTTGGCTTCTTTGCTTTTCTGAGTGTGCGTTCCAAATGTGCTAGCTGCTCGTTTGACAGATCAACTAGCTGAGTGTTCTCGTTTCTCCTGGTTTCTCGAGTAGGCATACACCTGAAACACAAAAGACAAGAACGTAAGTAACAACAAAAAACGTGTCGGGTGTCGACCGATACCAAGGGGTATCGATCGATACTCGACGATTTAGACGAAATTCTTAGCTAAAATCTAATGGCGAAATTGAGTCCCCGGCAACGGCGCCAAATTTGATATGCTCAAATTAATACCCTAAAAGTACTAAAGCAGTTGTTGTAGTAAGTGTAGGGGTCGAACACAAGAACTCAGAATATCACGCAATAGATTGTATAGATTCGAATTAAGTTAAACCAAAAAGATGTAATTAAAAGCAATACGTAAATGAAAAGGGTTGTAAATCAATTGGGAGAAAGATAGGCTCAGGGTATTTCTCAGGAATTCAATGAATGTAGATAAACTGACTAGCAGGATTCAGATTTAGCGCGGTTCTTGAACTCAAATCACTAAAGTATAGCTAACCAACTCTCGTTGCGAAAACTATCTAAGTCTAAATCCTAGAATTCCAAATCTCTTTGCAAATCCTAAAGTCTAAACCAGCTTTTAATTCAGGTTTGATTTGTTCACAAAACAACTAAACCAAATCTCTTTGCGAATAGTTATTTTGCTCACCTAAGTTCTGTCAGGTAATTAATCGCACTCTCGTGCCTAACCAATTATCCTAAGATCTAAGTTCTAGAATCGTCAACCTAGAATTAGCTATGGGAACAACCTATGGTGAAGAACTAATTCAGATGGTGAATCCTAATTAACTAATTAACATAACATTCAGAGAAAACCCTTATGAGAACCCTGAACCTAACAGTGGATCTACTCAGACATGGAGAACGAAAACAACATGATTGAATAGATCATCAAAGAAATCAATAAGAAACAGGAGTTCAGAGTTGTCTCTCCAAAAACTAGAGTAGAATAAAGCTTAATCATAACGTAATCAAGCGTAGCCAACAAAAGTGGCTGAAAAACCTAATTATAATGTTAAAACACGTTTTGGGGCTTCTTGTAATTATTAAAGACTTCTGGACCAAGGTGCAAACTCTCCAGACTTGTAAAAAGTCGCGTTTCCTGTTTTCATGCAGTGCGTATCGACCGACACTAAGGTAGTATCGACCGACACTAGTCACTGCTCGCCAGACTGGACTGTCTTCACGAAAACTGACATAACTTTTGATCGCACCGTTGGAATGACCTCAAACCACTTCCAAATGAAAGCTAATCCATAGATCT
>PKMM01023491.1:175520-310802 GCA_002933915.1 Eutrema heterophyllum | reverse complement strand
GTTCTTGAACTCAAATCACTAAAGTATAGCTAACCAACTCTCGTTGCGAAAACTATCTAAGTCTAAATCCTAGAATTCCAAATCTCTTTGCGAATCCTAAAGTCTAAACCAGCTTTTATTTCAAGTTTGATTTGTTCACAAAACAACTAAACCAAATCTCTTTGCGAATAGTTATTTTGCTCACCCTAGGTTCTGTCAGGTAATTAATCGCACTCTCGTGCCTAATCAATTATCCTAAGATCTAAGTTCTAGATTCGTCAATCTAGAATTAGCTATGGGAACAACCTATGGTGAATAACTAATTCAGATGGTGAATCCTAATTATTCAATTAACCTAACATTCAGAGAAAACCCTTATGAGAACCCTAAATCTAACGTGGATCTACTCAGACATGATCAATGAAGCAGAAATCATAGATGAATAGAATTGCATATAAGAAATCAATAAGAAACAAGGGATTCAGAATTGTCTCCCCAAAATCCCTAAAACAATCTCTCTCAATCAGAACAAAAGTAAAATAAATCCTAATCAAGTCGTCAATAAAGCGTAGCCAACAAAAGTGGCTCAAAAACCTAATTATAATGTTAAAACACGTTTTGGAGCTTCTTGTAATTATTAAAGACTTCTGGACCAAGGTGCAAACTCTCCAGACTTGTAGAAATTCGCGTTTCCTGTTTTCCTACAGTGAGTATCGACCGATACTAGGGTAGTGTCGATCGACACTAGTCACTGCTTCTTCTGCTCGCCAGACTGGACTGTCTTCACGAAAACTGGCATAACTTTTGATCACATTGTTGGAATGGCCTCAAACCACTTCCAAATGAAAGCTAATCCATTGATCTGTCTTGTATCAAAATTTGAGCTCAATCCATCGGTGAGAAGTTCTTCAACTCTTCATTTAAATTCGCGACTCGTGTCTGCTTCAGTTAGTATCGGCCGATACTAGGGTAGTGTCGATCGATACTAAGGCTTCAAATCGGGTACTCAGCTACACGAACTTCTGTTTTGCTCCAAAATGCTCCAGAAAGCTCCAAAAAGCTCTAATATCTCCAATTATGCTCCAAACGTGCTAAAACCTGTAAAAGACTCTAAAACACTGCAAAATAGTAGAAAGACTCTATAAAACGGACCTATATCATGACTTAAAAGGGGTAAAAACCATGATATATCAATATACCAAATTATTTATGCGGTTTGTTACCTATTTCTTTCCGTGCCTTTTATTCTCTTTAAGGATTAGTCGTCTCGTACTCCGAGCTAAAGTGCAAATATCTGCAAATTACATCTTTTATTTGTCATAGAACTTTTACTGTTTATGTAGACCTTACTTTTTTTTATTGGCAATTATTTATTGTAATCCATACCTTTCCGTTCTTGCGTACTTGTCGAGCATCCGGTTAGAAGTCTTAAACCAATTACCCTAGAAATACCCTATCTATGCCCAACACGCTTTTGACATCATAATACCCGGTTGTGAACATCCTTGGAGGGAATTCACGTTCTGCCATTATGTCTAAAACCTGCATCAACCACAACCATACTCCATTAGCAGTCTGAAACTTAAAGTCAGACGTCATATGCAGTCTGACTACTCAAATTCAGACTCTATTTGCGGTCTGACGAAATATAGTCAGAGTTAACTACGAAGGCTATTCATGAAGTCAAAATCGGACGAATCCCAAAAATCCACAGAACACAATACAACTCAAACCCAAAGATCTAAACATTATTGCTCAATTTGAATCTTTTACCCTCTACGGAAGACTTGAAGGAGTGGTGACAACGGCGAGGAGAGAGAAACCATATCTGGAAATAAAAAAAGACAAGAGTTCAGCGCTGAGTTCTAGAAATCAGTATCGAGAAGGTGACGGTTTGCGGCGAAGAGAGGAGTAGAAGAATCTTACCGTCGAAGGCACATGAGACGATGTAAGCGACGAATTCCGGCAGCGACAACAAAGATGTCGGTTCAATTTTTTTTTTTTTTTTTGTTATTTACTTCGGTAACTGTAAAAATGAGGGGATAAAAAAACCCTTTTATATAAGTCCTAAGCGGCGGTTAAAAAAAAAACGGTTTTACCACATAAAAATACCGCTTTCGCCTGATGTCAGACTTCTTAACGCAGTCTGATATCAGACTCTTTTAGCAGTCTGATAGTGATGAGATAATTGAGCGAGAAGTCTTAAAATTTTGGGCGGCAAAATTCCCGCTTTTTTCTGCGGTTTTTTTCTAATTCGTACAAACTCAAATTTCAGACTTCTAACAGAGTCTAATTAAATGAAAGTATAATTTCAGACTTCTAATCGAGTCTAATTCAGATCAGGTCAAGTATCAGACTTCGTATCGAGTCTAATTCACTTTCAGACTTCTAATATAGTAATTTTCAAGTTTTTTTTTGACTGAATACAACCAAGCATGAAAATACATACCAGACCTAGAACTTTTGTTTGACATAGAAAAATGGACTTCTATCTTGTAGATCTAAAACAGAATTAATTAAAAACCCATCTGTTTGTTTAGATCTAGGCAAAGAACATGGAAAAATGGTCTTATTTTGTATAGATCTAGAAATTTTGCAGAAAAAGTAGATTAGAAGGCAAAAAACTTGTTTATATGAAGCTTAACTCAGTTGCAAAGACGAAGTTGACGACAGCGAGGGCGGTGGAGGCGACGGTGGCGGTGGCGATTCGACCTACAAGAAAATAGAGTTGTGATGAAAATATGAAGAGAGATAGATGGAGGGACTAGTAAGGTGACACGAAAAAGGAGAGGTAATTACCAGACTGAAGAAGTTGACGACGGCGGTGGCGGTGGTGGTGGCGACGAGGGTTTCCAGAGAGATGTTTGAGAGAGTTTAGAGAGAGAGAGATTCTTCCTGGTTTAGAGAGAGAGTCGATAATGACTTTTACAGATTAGGGTTGGTAACTTTAGTTTATATATGGGGTAAAATAACAAGTAGGGTAACTTATTTCAGGTTAATTCACAGGTTTCCATCAAGAAGTCTGATAAACTATGGACATTATCAGACTGAAATGACAGTCTGATAAACCTTAAACTTGATAATTACTACTCGAAGAAGTCTGATATTTTTTGAGGTATAGGCATAATTAACTAACCTTGTTTAATTTGATTCAATTTTATGAAATATTAATTTATATACATCAAAATCGTTTATATTTAATTATTGTAGAAAACAGTTTTAACAAAATATATTTTTTAATTTTTAAATTTAAATTTACTATTTTAATCTGTATCAGAGTTCTCGAATACGTCTGATAGAAGTCTGGTTAGAGAAATAAATCAGACTTCTATTAGAGTCTAAATGTCAGACCTCTATAGAAGTCTGACATGTCGCGAAAGTTAAAATGGTAATAGCGGTTTCGCGTTTTTTGTTTGGTCATAAGGGGGTAACTGTAATTTTCTACCCCCGAAAGTGTAGCGCAGCATTTGATTGAAATGACGATGTATTTTTGTCATAAAAACGAAATTTTGGTGTAAAAACAGCAATTTGCCCAATATGTTTACAAAAAACAAAATTTGCTTACTTGGTGCAAATGAATTGGAGAATTTTTGGAGAGTTGAGAATTATAGAATGTTTAGTTTTGGGTTGAGAGTGATAAATGGAAGAAGGGATGGATTTTATAGAGTTTTTTTTCGATTTAAAAAAAAATAAAAATTTAACTACCTACAGCCCTAAACACACCTCTTCCACTGTTTTTCTCTTCATCAGCGGAACCTGTCTAAACACACATGACTTTCATTGGTTTGTCCTGCCATCAGCTTTTTAATCTTTTTTTCCGAAAATGTCAAAGCAAAAACTCATAGTGAACGGTAATAGTAATAAATTAATAAGAACCAATATTGAACCACATAACGCTTCATACATTCATAGCCTATGTGAGATACCCAGAATGTGAAAGCATGCCTTTGGTATATGACCCTTGAACCATATGACATTAGACCAATATTTCGGCGATCTTCTCATCTCACTTGGTAAGGATACTGATTCCTTCAGATTATTTATTATCCTCTACTTTATTTGTATCCCTCTATGTAGACTATTGTATTCGTAAAACCTTTTTTTTTTAATTTACTCGTACTAAATCCTTTAAAATAGAAAAATATATATTCGCTATTATCATCTCTCAATTTTTTATTTATTTATTTCATAAACGCGGTCATTATCCACCTAAAAAGTTAGTTAGGGTTGAAACACCTAATGGCGCAAGAGAAGCTTTCATAAACGCGGTCATTATACTTTTTTTCATGTTACACCTATATCTCTGGCTCGCTTCAGAACCTTTTGTAAACGATGGAAAGCATGATTCAACGATAAGAGATTCGTCAACAACCACTTGGCTCATACCCGTCGTCCTCAATTCATCTTAGCGACCAAATCCAAGTTTTGTATGGTATGCGTCAATCTCGATGACGACGATCCAAAGATAGAGGAGCGTGAGTTTACCTTAGATATTCCTGGTTTAGAATCTCATATACGAAGTACCATCCATCATCACGATGGCATATTGCTTTGTTCTGTTGGAACAATGTTAACAAGCCAAATGAGCTTAATAAATTGAATGGGACTTTGAATGAGAAATGGGGAAAACTGGGGCCTTTGGATAAGTCTTTAAGTTGACAACTTACAAGTGTGTTTTGTCCCACATTGAAAATTTGAGGAAAAATCTTCAAGTATAAATATGGAGGAACATTAGTCTAAACTCAAAAGGCTGTGTGATAGAGAGGATGGTCCAAACCACATGCGCGCCTCCACCGCCAGGCCCGGTGCGCGGGTCGTGCTGGTCGAGCGGGCAAAAGTGATTATTCTTTTTGGGCCAAGTTTTGGTTAAGTGTTTTGGATCCAAAGATCAAATAATATCTGGTGTGAATTTTTTTGACTTGAATGAGTCAAAGATCTTGTCGTAAAAATCCTCCCACGATTATCTATATTCGCGTTGATCTTCGATAAGATTGAATCTTCAACGTGCGTCTCCTTTTGCGGATCGTAACCGCACCTCGTCGACTATATAAACGAGCCTTCAGTCTCATTCATAACTAACGCTTTACAGAGAAAAAAGCACTCCAAAAATTCTCCAACCCTCTCTCACTTCTTCTCTTCTTTTAACGTAAATCTCGAGAGTATATCATAGTTAGTAGTTCGTAGATTCCGTTCTCGGGTATTGGGAGACGGTCTCAAACGCGTTGTATCTTGGGATTCGAAAATTGCTTCATACCGTCACACAATACAAACGAGTTATTGAGTTAAAGAAAGAGATCAAATATCGCCTCTGCGTTCTTCTTTTTTTAAAAACTTTTTTCAAGGTCTCATTTTTTACGATTTCCTTAATTTCGTTTCACTTCTTATCGTTTCATGTCTGTCTTTTATAATCGTTTATACGAGTTTAATATCGCATTTCCTCATCCGGTTTTTGGCGGTTCTAACATGTTCTTGGAACAAAAATGGAGCCACTATTTGGAATCCGTGGTTGAGACATAGTATATGCATCGAACCCTATTCAAAACGAAAAAAAATTGCAGATCCACGGCAAAGTATACAACAATAGGAGACCTGAAAATAGTTGTTACAAAATCTTTCCGTCACAATTTATAACCTATCGTGAGTGGATGTTCTTGAACTTTACATCCAATGCTTGGGAATACTATGACTTCGAAGCCGGGAGTAGTACTATTCGGGGATCAACAAATGCTATTATATAAGACTAGTGTATCCTTGAACGAAACTTTGTATTGGGTTGCCTCTTTTTCTAAACACCTTAACAAGTTGTTCCTTCTAATTAAGCTTAGATTGTTCGAGGGAGAGATTGAAGGTCTTTTGTTTTCTACCATGTAAGAAGAACTATCTTGTGCATTAGTTTTTTGCGTCTTATCTTGTGCAACAAAAGAGTTTGTTTTATGTTTAGTTTCAACGTCTTATCATGTGTTTCCTATTTGATGAACTGTATTTTCTGAGCATGAAAGATCAAAAGTTCGATTAAGGAAACTGTCTCTTCTTTTATAGTCGGTAACTTATGTTCCCGAGTGTTGTATATATTCTACAAAAGCATTGCCTCAGACACAATTTATAAGGTATGGCTTATTATCACCTTTCAAACTTTCACAATTGAAAAGACTAATAGCCTCGTAATACAACATTCCAATCCTATTCAGATGAAAATATGTTACAATAGGGCAATGGTCAGATCCCTCGAAAGGTAGATATTTGCATCGACCGGATGGAAACAATTTTGCCCATGAGTTGTTGGAGAGAGCCCTATCAAGCCGACAATGAACCAGATGGGAGTATCTAACTCCTCTCGAAGAGAGTGAATTTCCAGAGTGTTGTTTATCGAAGAGATCACATTGAGCCATGAAGCTTCAGAAGCCAATAAAAGAGACTTACGCTTGAATGGACCACCACTCTTTTCTGAATTGTCTAATATGTCGTTAAAGTCCCATGTCAAAAACTAGGGAGCATCTCGAGATGCAGCAAAATCTGTGAGTTTACTCCACAAAGCTCTGCGATTTTGTTGTTCAGGTTCTCCATAAGTAAAAGTGGCGAAGAACTAATTGCCCTTATAGACGATTACAGTGTCAATGAAGTTATTGCAGAAATATAAGACTTCTAAATCAAGATCCGATTTCCAACAAAGTGCTAGTCCTCCACCTCATGGACTGTGTGGTGAGACAAAAACATGTGATCGTAGTTCATCTAATCCAATTTCTTAGCAACGAAGTCATCATAGTTTTTAGTTTCCATGAGGAAAAGGATATCGGGACCGATGCTTTGATACATCTCCCGTAGTCGTCGGACTGTTATGGGATTCCCCAACCCACAACAGTTCCAACTCGCCACTTTTAAGGAAGGGGATTTTGCGGATTTCGAAAACTCGTGCCTCCTTTAGGGTTGCAGGAACCAACTTGATCGTTGGAGGTGCTCTACTGGTGGAGGCAATATCTCCTGGATTTGTGGTCGTTGTCTCGAGAGGTGGAGTTTATATGCCTTTAGATACGCTCTTTGATGGTTGTACAATGCCTTTGTTATGAAAATTCCTCATTTTTGGGGAGTTTTGAATGGTTTGGACCTTCCTCTTTCTTGAGCCAGCACCTAGAAGTTGTTGTGGGCTGTTGTTTGGTGGTCTCCTAATTGGTGGTCGGCCTCTCTTATTTTTTGTCGTTGCAGAGGTTGTGAGGTCATTAGTTTCCAATTGGTCAATCATGAGTGAAGCTTCACCTCTGTTCAGAGGTAGAGTGGGATTCGATGGTTGATGGGTTGTTTGTGTAGCTGTAAGTATATTGCAGCCGTTTCTGCCATTAGTCCCTTATCTATCTTTGTATCACCCTTTGTCTCTTTGCTGCACTTTCGGTAGGATCCGCACAGTTGATATATTGGATGGTAACATCCTGCAGATCTTCCATTATTTCCTCTAGAGTTTGAGGGTGGGAAAGCCGCTTTGTCCATATTCTTCTCAATTGATCTACCTCTCGGTTGTGGGGATTCATAGATTTCTGAGAAGACATATGTTTCTGTAGGGCCCTTTTCTCTCCAATATGCTGTCGGAGGTGACCAAAAACTTCCATTTGAAAGGGATTTGCGGCTCAGATGGTCCTCAAGTCACGCTGGCTCAATCAACTAAGGTGGTTGTCTTGGTGGTGTGAGTGATCTTTGTCCCTTTAGTAAAAATGGGAGTCACTTGGCCGAGATCTTCCCGTGTGTTGAGGTGGGACAGATGATTGGTGATATCCTTGGATTCTAGATGTGGACCTTCTAAGTGTCTTTGCGGTGTTGTTTGAAGGTCTTTCTCCAAATAGTGTATTCCAATGAGTTCTTCAACAGAGCGTGAGAAAGTTATGTGAGCTCGGGCTCACGAAGGTGCTTACAAGAGGATTAGACTAAGGCGGAGCTTCCTCGGAAAGACCGTTGGGAGCCGCGCTGGTGAGTCGAGAAGATTAGATTGAGGCGGAGTTTCCTCAGAAGAGACCGTTGGGAGCCGCGCGGTGAGGTCAAGAAGAGATTCGGAGATTTCCTTCATTTTAGCTATGTAGAATAGATAGCGTTGTCGTAGAGTGATTGGGATGAGGAGACAACTCGAAGCAGAGCAAAAACACTGTGAGAGCTCAAAGACGTTTTCGCTGGAGGAGAGTGAAATTTGCGTATGAGCTAGGAGTTAGGGGAATTGAGGAGCGTCCTGTGGAGGTCGTGATTGTGCGCCGGTGGACCCTCCGACATAAACTTAGGGGTGGAACCACAATATTTAGCGATTAGAGCGGTTTTGAGAGGATAAGGTTTTCTAGTTTTTGCAAAAACCGGGTAGGAAATTGTCAAAAGAGTGTAAACCAGGTGATTGAAAACTGTCTAGAAACTCATGAAGTTTTCGCCGGAGGAGAGTGAAAGTTGCGTCCGAGCTAGGAGTCAAGGGAATTGAGGAGCGTCCCGTGGAGGTCGTGACAGTGCGCCGGTGGACCCTCCGACTCAAAGTTAGGGGTGGAACCACAGTATTTAGCGATCATAGCGGTTTTGAGAAGATAATATTTTCTATTTTTTGCAAAAACCGGGTAGGAAATTGTCAAAAGAGTGTAAACCAGTTGATTGAAAACTGTCTAGACACTCGTGCCGAGGAGAGTTTTTTGAACAAGAGTGCTCTCAATGACGGAAAAGTTTCAAGGGCGACAAATGATGCCTTATTATTACTTTTTTAGTAAGAGAGAGTATTTTCATCATTTTAAGATATTGCATATATACCGACAAAAACAAAAATTAAAATACAGGATCGTTGGCATAAATGTAATATCAAATGAGATGAAAATACTCTCACAATAAAAAAATCAATCCGAACTTTTAATTTTTGTTTTTGTTTTCGTTGATATATAATGCAATATATTTAAAAGAATCGTAGGATAACTAAAATAACCTTCAAAAGTGTTGTAATTATTAAAACAATGCAAATCTTTTTAAATTATTAGAATAACATAGGGTACCTATTTTATCCTTTTGAGCTTTGTTGACAAAAAAACGTTATTACGAAACTGCCATTACTATTTTATTTCCACGTAGGCAAAAGTTCGAGTTATTTACGAAAAAACCAGTGCGTCTAGTTACGAAAATCTACCAACCTTACGAAAGTTTACCGTTCTTTGATGGTAGATATACTTATTTTCGGTAGACTTATTTTTCGGCCAGTAGATTTGTTTAAAAGACGGTAGATTTGATGAGTTTTGGTAAACTTATTTTGGTAGACATATTTTTACGAGGTGGTAGATATGTTTTTGGGCGGTAGCTTTATTAATCTTTTGGTAGATTTATTTGTAATAGTAGCAGATTTGTTAAGGGTTGGTAGATTTACGAGCGATCAGTTGACTTTTTGGTAGATGTTTGACCAAATTGGTAGATTTATTTCCTTTGATGGTAGATTAATCTTCTCCGTGGTAGACTTCTTTGTAATGACGGCGGATTTATCATCGGATGGTTCGTTTTTTGGTGATGGTAGATTTATTGAAATGACGGTAGATTAATACTGTCGTGCTAGACTTATTTTTAACACGGTAGATTTATTATTAATGACGGTAGATTTAAGATAGGTAAAAACTATGGTTCTTAGATTTGTAATGGTAGTAGATTTATGTTATGACATGACATATCTATATAAAATCAGTAGATTTATTTATAAAACAATATATTTATTGGTAATGGCGGTATGTTTATATAAACTTTTGGTATACACAAATCCGGTAGAATTATCTTAACTTGGTAGATTTATCTAAAGTTTGTAGATTTATCTGAAGTTGGTAGATATATATGAATTTGATAGATTTATCTGAATTTGGTAGATTTGATCTTTGTTGTTGACGGTAGACTTGTTAAAACTAGACATTATCAAATTACGTTTTTGCCCACCAAAGAACTTCAGATTGACAAAAAAAAACAAGCACACATCGTGAAGATCTAGGGTTGTTGCCAGTCTACGTATGAGAAAATTTATTGTTTGATGGTAGATTTATTGTAATGCTGGTAGATTTATTTTGATATATGATTTTTTTCATCTGGGGTAAACCTTTTATTTCATCTTAGATATGCAGTTTTCAAGTACTACAATGACATATCAAAAGTTGTACTAGTGCTTTTATCTGCATCAAGCCATATGCTAGAATATTTGGATATTTGTTAGGCGATCGCTCGATACTGGTGGTTAGTGCGAGGTAAATGGAGATAAGGATGTTTCCGGAATCAAAATTAACTCTCAAATCAAAACAATATAAGAAAAATATGATGAGGTAGATCCGTTTCTAAGATGGCATATGAGCTTTGTAATTTCTTTTGGGTTTGTGCTTGTTTGTTTTCTTTCTTTGTATATAGAATGAATTCGTATTTTAATTTCTTCCATATTATTGGATTGGTTAACGTGTTTTTGGTTTCAATTTCACTCATTTTGGTTATACATACAAAGCAAACATTAAACTAAATAAAGTGACTGATTTTGTCAAGTACCTTTGAAAATCTTCGTGGACTGTCTTACAATCACCAATTTAAAAATAAATCTACCATCATTTAGAATCCAATTATCATTTGTACAAATTCAAAACAAATATATCATCAATTCAAGAGCAAATCTATCATCATTTCAAAACAAATCTACCAAATTCAAATCTCCCATCAATTATACTCGTAGAAGAATACGTTGAAACGAAGCTGGAAATCTCGCCGGAGACTCAGCCGCCGTCGCGAAGCCCAAGAACCTGTCAGAGAAGTATAAGAATTTTCCGATAAATCTCCAAAACTCAATAATAAATCTAACATCAATTCAAAAGCAAATCGACAATCATTTCAAGAACAAATCTACCAAATCCAAATCTACCATCAATTATACTCGTAGAAGAACACGCTGAAACAAAGCCGTAAATCTCGCCGGAGACTCGTCTGCCGTCGGAAGCCCATGAACCTGTCAGAGAAGAAGAAGAATTTCCCGATAAATTCTTAAAATTCAATAATAAATCTACCATCAATTCAAAAACAAATCTACAATCATTTCTAAAAAAAAATCTACCAAATCTAAATCTACCATCAATTATACTCGTAGAAGAACACGCTGAAACGAAGCTGGAAATCTCGCCGGAGACTCGTCCGCCGTCGCAAAGCCCATGAACCTGTCCGAGAAGACGAAGAATTTCTTGATAAATTCCTAAAATTCAATAATAAATCTACCATCAATATCTTAGGAGACTCGTCTGCGGTCGCGACGTCCAGACACCTGGCGGAGAAAAAGAATAAATAAATATACCACCACTCAAATATATCTACCAAACCATCTAAAATAAATCTACCATCTAATCATGAACAAATATACAAGAAAATCATTTGAAAATAAACCTACCATCATGCGTTGAATAAATCTACCAGCTTTGCCGCGACTTCGCCAAACTTCTCCGAAACTTCACCGAAACACCGTGCAACTTTCTTCTTTTTGGCTTAACTAGAGAGAAACCAGATCCGAAAAACCAGATCTGAAAATTCAGATTTGAAAATCCAGATATGAAAAACCAGATATGAAAAACTAGATCTGAAAAACTAACCTCCATGATGACGACGAATCTGTGGCCGTGTAGTCAAAAATTGGAATCGACGCCGGAGCCATCCTTGTATTCGCTAATATCGTCGTTGGCGGAAGAGAGAATTAAAATTCAGATTTTTTTTAGATTAATAATTAATTATTTAATTATTTAAAAAAAATGAAAATAACATTTTTGTTATTAAAACTAAAAAACATAATTGAAAATTTTTGGAAGTTAGTTTAGTTAGGAAAACTTTTGTAACAGTTATTATAGTAATATCTCTATTTTTGAAGATTATTTTAGGTAACTTTCTCTTAAAAGAAATCAAATATTATATTAGGAGAAAGTATAATGCTTGATACTTTAATTCATATGCATTGCCTCTTGTCAACAATAAAACGCCACGTCGCCACATAACCAATGTGGTTGCACAAAAAATGTGGTTGGCCTTAGCCATGGAATAATAACATTATCCAGAAATCTAACATTTCCACCAATCCTTGACTTGCTTCGCGATCCAAACAAAACACAAGAAAATCTCCATCTCTGAGATCACACTTTCTCTGAAAAAAATGGAGACTCTTCTCTCTCCTCGTTCTCTCTCTCCTCCTCTCAATCCCAAACCATCATCCATTCACCAAACCAAACTCACTTCTTCTTCCTTGTCTCTCTCGAATCCCAGCTTCTCCGGTCCGAAACATCTTTCTACCCTGTTTAGCGCTAAACCGGAATCTTGGTTAACAGATGCGAAGCAAGGACTAGCTGCTCTGGCTCTATCTCTGGCTCTTACTTTCTCGCCTGTTGGCACTGCCTTAGCCTCTGAGTTCAATATTCTCAACGATGGTCCACCAAAGGAAACTTACGTAGTCGACGACGCTGGTGTTCTTAGTCGAGTCACAAAATCAGATCTTAAGAAGCTCTTGTCTGATCTTGAGTACCGAAAGAAACTTCGGCTCAATTTCATTACTGTTCGAAAGCTCACTGTGAGTTTTCGTTACTCTATTTTTATATTTTTCTTATAAAAAGTGTTTTTTTTTTTTTTTCTGCAAAAAAAAAAAAAATTCTAAATGACATTTTTTTTCAAATTTACCCTGGATTTGAAAAAAATGCAGGTGAAACCCACGAAATTGAATTTAATTCACGATATAATATGTTGTCAGTTTGTTAAATTATGATAAATTATACTTTCTCCGTTCTTAAATAAATGATGTTTTAATGGATTATTTTGTTTTTAAATAAGGAATATTTTCAGTTTTCAATATAAAATTAAATAATTTTTTATTGTTTTTGACCATTTATATTCTGCAGATTATTTTTTTATTAGTTGAATTGTGTTTAAATGGATAATAAATGATGTTTTTAGTTTGGAAAAAATACAAATTAAATAAATTCTTAATCTGCGTGTAAAAACTTTAAAAGATCACTTCTATTAGAACAGATGGAGTATATTAAATTGAAACTCTCACGACGAAGAGTCCAAATATACTCTTAAAATTTTAAAACTCTGATGTATGTGAGCGTAAACACTTTTTAAAGAAACACAGAATGGTTATATGGCAGATTAAATTTGACTTTATGGGTTTAACCTGCATTTTTGCGAATAGAGGATAAACTTACAACAAATATCATTTGGAAGGTTTATTGTGCAGAAAACCTTTTTTGTAAACCGGTAAGTTGAACTGGAATCGGTTTTGGTGAAATGCAGAGTAAAGCAGATGCGTTTGAGTATGCAGACCAGGTTTTGGAGAAATGGTACCCTTCGATTGAAGAAGGTAACAATAAGGGTATTGTTGTTTTGATCACAAGTCAGAAGGAAGGAGCGATTACTGGTGGTCCAGCTTTTATTGAAGCTGTTGGTGAAAAGATTCTTGATGCTACCGTTTCTGAAAATCTTCCCGGTATGGATCTCTCGGTCTGGTATAGTATAGGTTATTGTTAGAATTTTGATCAGCATCCGGATGCTGAAAAATAAGGATTGTTAATCTAGATTTCGATTCTGATTTTTTGGTTTATAAATAATAGTAACCAAAGAAGAACTTACTATAATGTTGATGGTTTGGAACGGTTTTGGTTTGGATTCAAATTTTGATAAAATGTATCTATAGTTTTCAAATTTAAGTTTCGGATTGGCTTTTTCCTATTTAGTTTTGGTTCAGATTTTTAGTCTCTTTTTTGTTTTTTCATAGATTAGAAACATTCTGGTCCTATTTAACTAGTTATTAGTGATTTGTACCAACAATAGTTCTCACACATTGAACATAAAATATTTTGTATATCTATACTGTCTATGTTAAAAAAAATTCTTTTATGTCCAATCTTTGTTTCAATTAATATAGACCAACAACTTGGCATACAAATTTTGAATAGAATATAGAAAACATATACTCTTTTTCATGAAAAAAAAATTGATTTTCGTTAAATTACTTTTTGCTCTGATGCTAGAAATCTACTATGTTAAATTTTGTATTGGAATTGATTAGTGTTTGAATGTATGATGGTGCAGTACTAGCAACAGACGAAAAATACAATGAGGCGATATACAGCAGTGCAAAACGGTTGGTTGCAGCAATAGACGGTCTCCCAGATCCCGGTGGTCCAGAAGTGAAGGAAAACAAGAGAGAATCAAATTTTAAAACGAAAGAAGAAACCGAAGAGAAGAGAGGACAGTTCAGTCTTGTCGTTGGAGGTTTGCTTGTAATTGCCTTTGTTGTTCCCATGGCACAGTACTATGCTTATGTCTCCAAGAAGTAGTGTACTGGTTCACTCTCGTATATACCAAACCGGTCAGTTCAGAACTTTGCTACCAACCCGGTTTTACCTTGGTTTATGGTTTCTTGGTAAATTGGTTTATTTGAGCAATATAAGTAAATAATTACAGGAAACCAAAGAATGAATGAACCAACCAATAGTAACAACATTTTATTAAAATTTTAAGCTTAGAAGAAATGGCATCTGATCTGAAAACGATGGATCGGAATACTTCCCGGTTAAGATTTGATTTGAAACAAAATGGTTTGCGGCTTCGGTATAGTGAATTCCATCCCAATTTATGTACTCTGAACTATCGTTGCAAGCTTTGACCGTTACTGATATCCCATCTAAGACTTTAGTTTGGCCACACGAAATCCGGCTATCATAATTTAATGGCGCCCCTCCAACTCCACAACATACCATTATCGGGTTTTCGAAACCTGAAACCAACAAAATTTGTTGCTAAATCAAAATAACCAACATTTCACACGACGGTTATGATCAATGTTTTTTTTTTAAATTCGGATTAAATAGCTAAAAATCTTACCAAATCGGGAATAATTAGCAATGAGATTGGATTTGATAGAGAAGATATCAAAATATGTAACATTTGAATCAGGGAATTGTGCTTGAAATTTGTGGGAGAGGGCATGGAGTTGAAGATTGAAGAGTTTGGCTGCTTGGTTATGGGAACTAACACATCCAAACTCATCAAGCTTTGTTGAATCTGTCCCAAATTTGCCAATATTTTGAGCCAAACATCCTATAGGCCCTGTGTTGTGTATCCAGAAGTTTCTTCCTCCTTCTTCATACAACCTCTGCCAAAGTAATATGAATCGCATTTTATTTAATTAAAACATGGTATCTACAAAATGACGCGTGAAATCGACTTCTATGTGTTTACAATTTTGCCATAATGTCATTTATGCAAACAAGTGCAAAAATTAGGCTATCTAGTGCATATACACTATATATGAATAAGTTAGGTGCAATTTTGTTTTTGTTAAAATTAATTTTTCTAAAATACAATTTTAATTTCCGTGGATTTTAAAATCCCCTTTCCGATATAAGAAAAAAAAAAATTCATCTGGAAATTTCTTATAATTATTTTTTTTTTGGTTTAAAAGAATTTCTTATAATTTGTTTAGTACAAAGGCCATAAACAGTGATTTACCTTGAGTCCAGCTTCAAAAGTTTCAAGAATGGAAGGAATAGAGGCAAGAACTTGGTCAAGAGTCTTGGAGTAGAAGGCACCAGCTATGTCATTTTGGCCTATATCAATCATGTATAGTCCTTTTGAATAATAATCAAGTGGTGGTAAGTACTTTTCATATTTCCTTCCTGCAAAATTTGTCAAGCAAATATTTGCTTCATTTATACATCACATAATATATACACATCACATCCCACCAACCAACAATTTCAAAATTTAGCCCCACCTGTTTTAGCAAGTAGTTCAAGGGCCCTAGATTTGAACCGGATGAATTGAGAGATTTGAAGATCAAAGGAGAAAGGAGAAACCGAGGTCGGGTTTGCGGGAAGAATGGTTGATCCTGCTGCTGCAAAGTTGCACCCTCTTTTGAAATTAGGTAATCCCAATGAATCCAAATAGGGATTCAAAAATGGCATGTCCATTGCATCCACTGTACAACACAAACACACATCAAAACAATTGCTATGAAGTGATAACCAAATCAAAGAAACCCATTTCACTAAAGAACAACATCAGTTTTGTTTGGATTTTTTCATGATGTATACATAGAAAATCGACAATGAGACGGCCGTCGCAATATCTTCCTGAAGGAAGCTTGAAGTAAGTCTGGCCATACGGAGGATTAACACTTTCAATTCCAGCGGAGATGAGATTGCCCGTGTCGGAATTCGAGTCCCCAAAGTTGATGATTGCCGGATATTTTAGGATAATGGAAAGAGATGAGGGCAAGAAGGAGATGGAGATAAAGATAACAATTGAGAGATTGTTTACAATGGGAGCCATTGGGTTGCAAAAATAAAATAGAGTCGTGTGTTATCAAGTGAACGATATAAATGGTTTATTTATTCGCTAAAATATTTAATTTTCTATATATTATGATAAATATATCAAATTCAAAAAGCAAGATATGCCAGTGTCGACAACAACCATGACAAACTTCTTAAAATATATTTAATTCAAACATGATTTATATATGTATGCAACCTCAAAAATTTCGTAGGTTCAGAAATTTTCGTATAGTTCGACCCGACGATTTTGTTTCACCGTAACATTCATAATTCTAGTTTTTTATATATAAAAAAAAAATCTAAAGGCAGCGCGAATTGAAACAGCTAGTTATGGTTTCATCATGGCCAAAATATGAAATATCGACCATAATTACACGTTCATAATTTAAGAAATATATAATTACACCTTATACATTTCAAGAAACGGCTACAATGGGATCGTTTTATTGGTATATAATTGAATAACTAAATCATAATTTGTAAGATGTTAGAATCATATGAGTAATACTTTGATGTAATATAAAAAATATTACTCCAAATGAATGCGTAGATTGTAAGTCAATGAAACAATTGAATACATATACTTAACACTTTGGTGGTTGATTGATATATAAATAGATAATGGGTCCCTTCTTTGATCAGTCTATGTACATGGGTCTACTATATTGATTACGTTTACATTTAAAGTTTGAAGAACTGTGAGCCTTGACTTCTATTTATAAATAAAATTTAGTGCTGATTCAATATCAGTGTATAATGTAGAAATATTTCATATATTGGCCATGATGAAACCATAATTAGCTGTTTTAATTCGCACTACCTTTAGATTTTTTCTTTTAAAAAAAAACTAGAATTAAAATGTTGGGGTGAAACAAAAATCTTCGGATCGAACGAACTATACGAATCAGTTTGCTTTCATTTGTCAATTAAAAAATGATTTATAATATATTTTAATTTAAAAATGGTTTAGAATATATTTAATTCAAAAATGGTTTATGTATCCAACTGAAAAAGCTAGATATTACGTTTCTAGAACAACCATGACAAACTATTAGAACATATTTAATCAAATAATGGTTTGTACTTTGTAGTATCCAAGCCTTATTTTCGTATGTTAGAAATCATAAAGTTCTTTTTTAATGATATTTAAGAAACGAAATTGAGATTGAACGAAAGTCAGATTCAGAAATATATAATATAAGGTTGGTTCTAGATTGCGTCGAGGTTGCTTCGCGAGGAAGGTTTATCGAGATGAAATGTTTTATTTATAGGGATGAGATTAGTTTGGTACCGAACGAAGAAATTTGGACACTTTCCCGTTAGTGTTGTTGCGTTTTCATTTTGCTAATGAGTGTTTGATTGTTTTTTTTTTTTTAATCAAACACAATTTCTACGATGCATATATATTATAAAAATATAAACGCATAACACAAAAAAAAAAAAAAAACAGAAAGATAATTTATAATTTGCGATTCATGTTTGTGTTTAGGATTTGCAAATGTTGTTTGATTAAAAATTAGATATTGTGTTTTAGGTTAAACTTAAACGCAACATAAATAGAAACATTATTATTTTGAAATAATCTAGGATTGATAAATTTTATCTAGCATTCAATTTTTAGTTAAGCAAACTAAAATTTTCGTACAACATGGGTAAGGTGAATATGTAAACTCAACATGCACCTACTAAGTATAAATAAAGTGTTTTAGACCGATCGTAGATGAAATAAAAGTAGAGCGTCCGTGTTAGATAGTAAAGTTTTCAGTCGAAATCGGCAAAACCGTAAATAAACGATGTATTTTTCAAGCTTAATTTAAACAAATAGTTCAATATCATGTAAAAGAGCATGTTACCGGATAAAATAATATAATATGTGTTAAAATCAAACGCAAAATTTATATATTTATACTATTAAAACAGAACACGTTTTGTAGCCAAATATGTTTCATTAAAGATATATATATAATTTATTTATATTAATAAATATGTTGCCAAACACCAATTATTTTGTAGAAAAAATCAAAAAATAGAAAATCATGGAAAAATATTAAATCATACTAGATTTTAGATTTTAAGTTGGAAATATCAAACGAGATTGTTTAAATTCCGCTAGATTTTCTGATTTTAACTTAAATCATAATAATATCAAATTATACTAGAGTTTCGTGATTTTAAGTTAAAAATATCAAATTTCATGTATTTTTTTTAAAAATTTGATTTTAAGAAAATTTATGTTATAAAAATTTATTTTAATACATTAAATCTATAAAAAAAAATTACCCCATGCGGACGTGCGTATTAGAATCTAGTTTGTTTTCAAATATGTGATAAATAAACCAATTTATTTACGATTTTAACATTCGTGTGTTTGCTTAAGAAACTAGACCATTTTTGTTGGCAACCAAAATAAAATTGGGCTATTTGGTTGGCTATTTAGTTCATATTCTCATTAAATAATTACTGACCATTAGTGGGAGAAGAGAAGATATCAATTATATGAAAGAAAATATGTTGAAGATAAATAGAAGAAACCTTACTTAGAAAATCTATGACAAGACGTCCATCGCAGAATCTTTGGGAAGAAGTTTTGAAGTAGTTTTGTCCATTAGGAAGGTCAAGATGAATGCCAAGGGCAGCAACCAGATCACCGGTGTCGGAATTGGAATCTCCGAAATTAAAAGCAGACAAATAGTTGAAATCAACGGAGTTTGATTTCTGTATATACATGGTAACAAATACGAAGACGACATAGATGATTCTCATCTTAGTAATATTAACGAGCTCTCTATTTCTCGTTTCAAATTGACTTTTGTGATTTATAGTTTTTATATGTCGATATGTTTTATGTTGATGCTTTAAATTGTGGAAATAGGAAAACACTATACAAGCAAGATTGTTGCTTTGAATCTCGCTTGCAAGGCTTACTCTCTCTATCTCTAAGAATACATGAACTCATATCTAATCCTAAATTTGTATGATACCGTTACTTATAGCTTAATGATTTGTATTAGTATTTTCCAAAAAAAAAAAATTGTATTAGAATTTGACTGGTTTAAATGCAGCAGGTGCGGATGCAGATGCTGGATTTTAAAGAAGTGAATGGTTGTGGTTTTGAGCATTATTGAACAAATTATATGACTGATATAGCAGTTGTAAACATGTGCGTTTATGAAACATTTAATTTCTATTTGAAAACTGTAATAATCTAACATAAAATTTACCAAAATACATACAACATATAATTTCTATTTGAAAACTAAATACTATATTATTAAAATTCTAATTAAATAAAAATTAATATATATATATATAAATATATTTTGAACATTTGTTTATATATAATCATTTTTTAAAAATTACAAATATATTTTTAGTTTAGTTAATATATGTATATATATATCAAGTATATAAAAATTTGATATGATAATAGATGAGAAGAATTTTTGTTTTTGTTTTTTGTAACTTTGGCCTCATATTTAAAATAATTAAAAACTTTTACCATTAAATTGAGATTTCCAAGGCAAAGCTGGGTTCTTCTCATCGTTGGTGTCACATTTACCAAACTCGTCGAGTCTCCCATCTTGAGTGAACTGAAAACGCGTCTAGTTCATGACGCTAACTCCATGCAATAAGAACAAACCAAAAAGAAAAAACTTCTAGAAATTGAGCTATGTTTAATACTTGTTATCCTTATCAACTACGAATTCTCATTTGATAGAACCCTTTAAACCCAACTATGAAACTACTCAAACATAATTAAAGAAAACAAAAACGAAGTAGATAAATGCATAATCAATAAATCAGAATAGAAACAAAAGTGTTCAAGAGAAATCCCTATCTCCCTAAACTAAGAACAAAAAGCTATGAAAATATTGATCTAAGGTATGTGTAAAATTTGGTGTCGAAAATAGGAGACCTAAACACAATATTTATAGGTCTTTTAGCTCTTCAAAAGTGGTCTAGGGTTGTTCCTTGTCCAAAACGGTATAGGATTTGAAGTGAGCTTCCACTACAAGAAAACACCCATTTTACGACAACACATTTCGTTGTAAAACCGGTGTACCATCGATTTTACGTCGAAACGTGAATCGTCGTAAATCGATCGACGCAAATCGGAAATCGTCGTAAAATCTTTGGCAACATAATGAGAGGCAAAAAACCGTCCTAAAATCATCGTCGTAAAATCATCGTAAATATTACTTCGAAATTACGACGAATAGAAACACGTCGTAAGAACGATGGAAATTCGAAGGCAATTTACGACTAAACTACGACGAATTTAGGATGATTATGTGGACAAATATTCTTCGTAATCGGAGGTAAACATTTCATCGTAAATTCGTCGTAAGACGAGAACCGTTGTAAATACGTCGTAAATGAACAACGATTTTACAACGACTGTTAATTGTTCTTAATTTAATTAATGAATTATAAAATTTATTTTATTTTTATAATTTAATCAAATTCAAAACTAAATTTTGAAATTAAAAAAATTATTATATAATAAAATTTTCATACAAATATGAAATTAAATCCTAATCGAAATTTATTTCAAAATCGTCGAAATACAAATTGTCTTCAGGAGCGTGTCGTCGTTGCTCCTCATCTCTCGGCTGAGCACCGCTTGTCCTCGATGGCCCCGCTCCTTGTGCTGCTGCCGCGGCTTCCGCTGCTCGTCGTCGTCGCTTTTCCTTCAAAAGGGCCCCGACATCCGGGTTCCCGAGTGCTATGATCTCGAAGATCCAGTCATAATCCGACATCTCTTCCTCAACCTTCTGCTGATTTGCGATGATCTTCTGCTGATATGCGGTTTGAGAAGTTTCCAGACTCGTAATCTTGGCACGTAAGGCGACTGGATCATCTTCTGGCGATCGTCCTTACAGAGCAAATGACGAGGCGGTTGAGACATCTCGAATAGATCCCATCCCTACGACCTTCCCCTTTCTTAGGGGCAACTAAATTTAAAATTACAGTTATTTAGAATTTTTTTTTAAAATTACTAAAAATTAATAAGTACTAAATTATTCTATATACCTCCTCGAAGATCCGGTCAATATCGGGTGTGGTCAACCCTCCAGTCTGGACCGACGAACCGCCCGGTGATAGCTGTGTTACTCGCTCGATGACCTTGGAAGTCACCTCATTAAAGATCATCTCGCCCTTCTCTGAAACGAAGGCACCATTCTTCTTCCGGTGTGTCTGCTCAAAAACCTTCGTCATCGGAGGGAGTACACCTCTGTTTTCGGCGGCCTAAGAAAAAAAAAACGTTATTGATCAAATCAAGTAAATAACATAAACAAATTGAAATAATTTAAATAAATTTAATTAACATTTTAGACGAACACCCACAAAAGGCATTTGGCCGGCTGTATGAGGCAAATCGACGGGTTTGCCGTCCGGACCAACGGTGTTGCGGGAAGCCGAACACTTCTCCGCAGTAATCACCAACTGCGGATCGACCCAATACCGCACCAAGCCGTCCCATACTAATTTATCCATGTACAATGGCTTTGGACGGCTTGGTGCGGTATTGGGTCGATCCGCAGTTTCTTCTTCTATAGTTTCTTCCAATAAGAAATTATTGATCCCGTTGATGCGAAACTTCACCTTCTCGAGGAACAATGTCTTCACCTCTTTATGAATCGCCATATTCAGTCATATTTTTGCTGCATGAGAACCCCGGTATACCACAATTGCTCCAATTCCTCTATCAGAGGCTGCAAAAACAGATCAAGGGAACGCTTCAGATGCTTAGAACCGGGTACTAAAATACTCAAGAATAAAAATTCCTTTGCATGCACATATCTAGAGGAACGTTGTAAAGCGTTTGGATTATTGGCCATAAGAATATTGCATACCAGACATACCAAATGGACTAAATTCATCTGTGCAAAGACCAAGATACACATTTCGTTTCTCTCTAGCAAAGTCTGGGTGTACCGTCTTAAAGTGTTTCCACGCTTTTGCATCTGAAGGATGAGTAACCTCCCCATCTGTCTGCAAATGATCTGCATGCCATCTCATCGATGCAACTGTCCTCTCAGACTGATACATTCTTTTTAACTTATCAGTTATAGGAAGGTACCACCTCCGCTGGAACGGTACCTTACTCTGACCAATACCTTGCGGCTTATATCTTGGCTTATGGCAAAATCGACATTCCTACAACTTATCATCATCTTTCCAAAAGAGCATGCAATTGTCAAAACACAGACATCTATCATCTCAGAAGGCAACCCAAGACTAAAAACCAGCTTCTATATTTCATAGTAAGTTTCAGCAACTAAATTGTATGGCAAATACTCTTTAATCATATCAGCCCAATCATCCATGAAAACCTCAGCTAAGTTATGATCAGTTTTAATAGTCATCATCCTAGCCGCCAACGACAATTTAGAGTGCCCTTCTCTACATCCATCGTAAAGTGTCTGATTTAATTTGCAGCATCTACCATATCATAAAATCTTTTTGCATCTAGATTGGGTTCCTTATGATCATGTGCAAATATACTTGCGGTTTCATGAAATGCATCTGTAACCATGTCATGAATCCTATCATGATCTTGACCATACTGCTCCGCATGATAATCAAATGGATGTAAATTATTTGACTCATCAAATTTCGATGCTTGATAATTGCTACTACTACTAGCTGCATTTCCCCCATTACCCTCTCCATGTTAATACCATATATAGTAATGCAGCATAAAATCTCTATTTAATAAATGCGACCACACCTTCGAGGTAATGATAAATTTCATATTCATGCATTTTGGACAAGGACAGTACATCATACCATTGTTAATCGTATTTTGCATACTTCCCGCCTAATGCATGAATCCCTCCACCCCATCACTGAACTCTTTTGTTAGCGATCCCTCCGAATCAATACGATTATACAACCATCTTCTAATTTCGTATATTGACATCTTTGGTTTGTGAGAGAGAAGTAAATATTTCTGAATATGAAATTTTTATTATGAGGTTAGTCACTATTTATAGATTTTTATTTTTGTTACCATCGAATTAGCCACGAATTTGGCATCAATTTTACAACGAATATTAACATTGCCCGACGAAATTACGATGACAAGTTTCCTCGTGAAAAAACCGGTACACCCGTAAAAAAACGTGTTTACCTAACTTATATATCGTCGGGAAATCGTTGTTATATTCCAAAAAATATAAATTCTTGGTAATTCGTTGGTAATTAACGATGATATTACAACGTTTTACAAAATCATCGGTAAATAGTTAACGACGATTTTACAACGATGATAAGAATCGTCGTAAAATCGTCGTTATTCGGACTGAATTTTTCGGCGATTTTACGACGAATAATTTCGTCCCAAATTCACGACAATTTTGAAAATCGTTGTAACTTCGTCGTTAAGGCGATGGTGATTTACAACAAAAATAAATCGTTATAAAAAATTGATGGGAAAACTGTGTTTTTTTGTAGTGTTGCAAACGGGCCTGGTCCTGGACGAAATAGAGCTGGCCGCGGGCAAAGTGTTCCTGGTCGTGGGCACGATGCTTCTGGGCGCCGCCAGAGCACTTTTCTGCTTCTGGTCTTCTGCTTTGAGACAGTTTGATGGGCTTCAATACTCTTGATGTTTATCAGGATTTAACCGTTGGATCGTTCTTAAACCAATTGAATATAAAATGTGGTTGATCCCTCTATCTTGTGTCAAAAATTGGACTTTATCAGACGGTGAGAAGATCTTCATCGAAAGTCAAACTTCTGAAGGTCCATAACTGTCCAAAATTGGGATTTTGTTCCAATTTGCATTGCTTTTGCTTGATAACCTGAAAAGAGTCTTGACACTTCAAATATGCGAAAATCATAATAAAACGCTTGAAAACCGAGTAGAACACTTATTAAAGTGCTCAAAAACCAAATGTAAAATGGGTAAAAACACAGTTATATCAATGCCACAAAACTTCACTCAAGAAGTGACACGGTCGGAATGGTTATCGACATGCTGGGTTTACCCTTTTACTAGGCTGCAAGAGTATAGCACGCGAAGTAGTATATATGGATCGAATCCACGGAGTGACGTTGTCTAATTTCTAACGATTCCTAAATTGTGTATAGATGTAAGCTATATTTTTATGGGTTTTGTTGTCACGATTGTAGATAGAAAAATAAACTAAATTAAGCGATGAAATAAAACAGAAATTAAGCAAACAAATGATTAAAACGAGGTTGTAAAACAATTAAACGAAACGTTGGGCAACGGGTATTCTCTAGGGTTCATGGCCGATTACTACTAAGACTTTGCTAGGATTTCTAAAGCGACCTTTTGTCGTCTTTGGATTCTTGAACTTGGAACACGGACACTATGTGTAGTCTACTTTCGTACACCCTACACACTTACAACTTTGATACTCGATCGGTAGCTTTCAACTCCACCCGCGCAAAAAGTTAGTGATTATACTCAAAAGTCGTTAACGCTCACAACCCCTCCACAAGTATACTTTCGAAATCTTGTGACGGTTTTGCTCGTTTACCCTAGGTCGAGCATATGGATCCAGTACTTTTAGTGCTTCAGGTGTATTTAAGGATCCAACCATTGGGTCATCTCCAATCCAATTGAATTTGAAATCTGGTTGTATCTGCTTTGTTGTGTCCAAATTTAGTGATGATCAGACGGTGAGAAGATCTTCTTTGATTGCAAGACTTCTGACGGTCCGAATTTATCCAAAAATGTTCTTTTGTTCTGAAATGCACTCCTTTATCCCAAGTTACATGAAATGTCTTTCAAAATACTAAAAGATAAAAATCACTTGAAAACCATTGAAAACGGAGTTAAAACATCTGCAAAAGATATTAAAGTGATCCATAAAAATTGTCAAAAACTGGTGTTATCAACTCCCCTAAACTTAGACCTTTGTTTGTCCTCAAACAAAACAGAAATCTAAACTCGGAAAGAGGTTTTCGAAAATATAGGAACTAACAAAATTCTCAGTGACCGTCCTTCTAAACCATAACCAACGTAATGCATCAATCGGACTTAGTCTAGAAAATTCTCCCCAAAGTACTGCAATGCTAGTCCACAGTATCCCTCATGCGAAAATCTAACCATTTAAAACCTAACTTTCAGTCAACTAGCTCTTTACATTCATTAAAAGGTTGCGTGATTCTTATCAAAAATACTAACCAAGAAAATCGAGGCTAGGCATTAAGGGCATTTAGAGGTGAGGTTAAAAGTGTTTCGGGTTACCGTATTTTCGCCGGAGGATGCTAGATATTATGCAAAACAGCAAGAGAGGATGTAGCTATTGATATCCACAGTTTCCAGTCACTTCCTACTTGGACAAGTGTAGTTGCGAATTCTTTCTTCTTCGAGACTTTTCTCCCTTTTACAGAACTTTTTTGTTTTTCCCTCGGACTTAGATTTTTCTCCGGGAAATACTTCTCACTCCTTATAAACAAAACATGGTTGCCCTGGTATTAAAGTATTGACTCTCCTAAGACTCTTAGGCTTTTGTTTCCTTTCCTTTCGGTTATTTTTTATTTATTTATTTATTTTTTTTGAAAGGGGAAACGCCTTTGAACGGGAGTCTTAGGGAGGACAAAAATTACCGGTAATAAAATATTTCCAAGGCAACTTTATAACTTGATTTGTTGATACCTCCATAATCGAATCCATTTAGTCTTCCGTCTTCTCGAGTGACTGAAAACTGTGTCGTTCCTCCCACTCCAGCGTTTTTGCACATATCTGCACATAGACAACAAGAGAGGCAAGAGTGAGGTTCGAAAAAAATGGCTAAGGTTTGGGGTGTGGTACCAGCTAAAGATGAACTGGCCATCTAGGACAACAAAGAATGGTAAAAAAAGAAAAGATGTCCTAGATGTATGACTCGTTGTCTCGCCTAAAATCTTTGATAAGAAAATTAAATATAGATGAGGTTCAAATAAAGTGAGCTAGTATATCCTGTCATAAAGAATCTCTATGGGTCGAAATCCTCCAAGGATGTCGCATTGCAAGTACCCTAGTTACCGCCTACTCTAGTACCAAACCACAAAAGAGCTGGCACGTGGAGATAGCGTAGAAGCACACAGATCGAAATCATCATAGATTTTGTTTCAATTTTCCTGAAAAATACTTAATAAAAATAGAAAAGATTACATGAAATTTTTTAAATAAGATAAAAGATGAAAAGAAAAGAAAAAAGATTAGTAACGGATAAACATCCTCCCTCAGACTTAAATCACACTGTTCCCAATGTGAAAAAGTTGGTGAGAAGATGGAAAAAACATCAAAATAAAATAGCAAAATAAATAAAAGAGCTCGAAAATAAAATAAAAATAAAAAGATGAAAAGGGAAAAAGATCGATTGAACCGTGGTGATGAAGTGTGTGGCTAGGCGTCGCCTGAGCCATCTGTCTCTAGGTCGGGCATGTTGCCATCGAACTGGTGGTGTTCTTCGAGGAAACGCATGAGACGCTTGTATTGTCTCTCTTGTCGTGCTATCTTCTTCTCCATGGCTGCGTATTCTGGTCCGTGGGCGTGTGATGAGCTCGCGGGAGCGGATGGTGCACGGGTGATATCACTGTATTTTACCACCTCGAGTCTCATACTTTCTTTCGTTTTCCTTGTGTTTCGTATAGTTTTTATTACGTGTATATTGCATTTAGGTCCAAATCGAGTCGCATTGCATTTAGGATGACCTAGGTCATTTTTGTGTTCTTTTTAGCTTGTTGGAGCCTTTCTCAGGTGTTCGGGACTGATTTGGATGAGCGTGGACGAAAGGAGACGATCGAAGTTCGAGGAGGAACCGCAAAGACCGAAAGAAGAACAAGAGGACCGAAATTTACACGCGCGATCGGTTACTAACCGATCGATGAAAGCGATCCCACGACAAATGCACAGAGGATCGGTTACTAACCGATCGATAAAGCCGATGGCAGAAAAAAATGTACAGGCGATCGGTTATAACCGATCTCCATAACCGATCAAGATCGTCTGGCGGCTTTAAGCTTGACTTTGGGGTCCAACCCTTTTGTAAAATATTCAACACTTGTTTTTCTCTTTCTAAAAGGGGGGACTGACGAAAATATCATCTTGTCTACCTCTTTTCACTGTTCTAGAACTGCTCTCTTCTCCTCTCTTGTATTTGTATGAAAGATTCAAGATCCACTCCATCTTAGTGAAGATTTTCTTACTTTCCTTCCATCAATCTTCTTTATTTTGCTATGTCTTGCTTTTGTTCGGTTTTGTTTTGTGTTTTAACTATGTGTGAGTAGTTTTCTTATGGACTGTGGGAATGGTTGATTTAGAGGGATATATGATAATCTCTTGATGTTTAGGACAATATTACAAAAGTTCTCATGTTTAGAAGTGATCTTAAGGCTAGGATTGAAGTAGCTACTCAATCTCTAGATCATGGTCAGTTTGCCCTTGGAAGAGGTTTAGTAGGCTGTCTAGAAGACTTCTAACATGTTCTTGACACTTAGCAAGGTGAAAATCGTGACTAAGGTTCATTTATTGGCTAAAAAGGGCTTTCGTTTCATGCTTATTGATAATTTGGTTATTGCAATCGGAAGATTAGCTAATTCGAGTTATTAATAAAGGGTTTAGTATCACGGAAGTGAATTAAGCTATTAGTTTGTGTCCCTTGCCTTAGAACAAGCTCATTGAGTAACTAGAAACTTCATGAGAGAATTATCGAATACTCGAAATCGCATACCATATCCTACGGTCTATATTCTGCCTTCTTGAGTAAACCGAGTTTATTGTGTTATCTTCTTTGAACTTGTTTCTTTAAAACTGCTTTGATCATTTTAAGTGTCCTGTAATTTTCTCGTTCTGCGTTTCTTTATTCTACTTCTAGTTTTATCGTGATTAGTTCCTTATACAAACACTAAAAAACGTTTAGCTTAGCTTAATTAGTTTCTTGTATTCTTATTGTGCTGTTCTTTCTCTCTGTGGATTCGATCCCTAAGTACAACAACGACGTACCGTTATGATTGCGGTAGTGTGCACATTAGGGTAATTGATGTGGTTACACTTCACATAATCGGCGGGAACTTGGTTTGTTCTCGTCGTGCTACAAATCTTTTCGAACAACTCGATATGCTCCATCAGATGCTCGGTAGTAACTCCATAAAATTGGTTTTGCTTTATCAAAGCAATGATTTGAGGTTTAATCTCAAAATCGTTCCTATGAGGTAAAGGAAGTTGAATTGCGGATCGGTTTTGGAAGTGTTGATATGGTGCATCAAAATTAGCAATGATGCGGTTACGCGCTTGTCTCCTTGGAGGATTAGCTGGTAGTACAGGACGGTTGGCGTTCTCGCCATTAGGAGGAATCGGTGCATTAGCTTGAGCATCGTTCCTTGGTGCATCACGATCGACGGGAAGGTGTCGCCTCAAATTTTCAGCATTTCGGTTTTGGTTTTGGTTTTCTTTGGGATCGAGATGTGGCTGGTCATTAGCACCATGGACAGCCTCTTGGTCCTCTTCGTGATCCGAAACATCAAGGTCATCCTCGTGATCAAGTTGATGACGGTTTAGTTGATCTTCCGGATGGTCGTTCTCGGCCATCCTTAAAGTTCTTTTGAGTCTTTGGAGTTCTCTCTTGTGTTTGTCGATATCGTCTAGTTGCGGTACGGTTTCTCTAGGAGTTCTCCTAGTGTTCATACACCTTATAACAAAAGACAAAGATAAAGGAGAATGTCAAAAGAGCAACAAAGAGTTTGAAAATCAAAAATTGTCTAGAGCAGAAATTAGAATACGAAATTAAACAAGCAAAATCAGTCCCGGTGGCAACGGCGCCAAAACTTTGACACGGTCGGAATGGTTACCGACGTGCTGGGTTTACCCTTTTACTAGGCTGAAAGAGTACAACACGCGAAGTAGTATTTAGGGATCGGATCCACGGGGTAACGTTGTCTAATTTCTAACGATTCCTAAATTGTGTATAGACGTAAGCTATATTTTTATGGGTTTTGTTGTCACGATTGTAGCTAGAAAAATAAACTAAACTAAGAGATGAAATAAAACATAAAGTAAGCAAGCAAATGATTAAAACGAGGTTGTAAAACAATTAAACGAAACGTTGGGCAAAGGGTATTCTTTAGGGTTCATGGCCGATTTCTACTAAGACTTTGCTAGAATTTCTAAAGCGACCTTTTGTCGTCTTTGGATTCTTGAACTTGGAACACGGACACTATGTGTAGTCTAATTTCGTACACTCTACACACCTACAACTTTAATACTCGACCGGTAGCTTTCGACTCCGCCCGCGTAAAAAGTTAGTGATTATGCTCAAAAGTCGTTAACGCTCACAACCCCTCCACAAGTATACTTTCGAAATCTTATGACGGTTTTGCTCGTTTACCCTAGGTCAAGCATATGGATCCAGTACTTTTGTAGTTCTAAAAATACCTAAGTTCAGTTGCAAGGAGATCAATCAAGCAAACATGCATTAAGAGAAATGATAAAACGAAGAACCCTAATCGGTATCCTAGTCTAAAAAGTTAATAAGAAATTGAGCCATGAGAGCCCCTTCTAAACCTTATACCCAACAAAAGAATTACTCATGCATAGCTGAGGTAAACATAATCAATATATTGAAAAGAAAACAGTAAAGAAAAGGGATGAAGAAGGCTTCTCTATCGAAGAACTCGAGTCGAGAATCCTTGCTCCAAACCGAAGAAACAAGTTGCAAGAGTATTGCTTCTGCCTCAAAGCGTGAAAGAAAAAGTGTCTAATGTTGTGTGTCTGTCGTAAAAGACATAAAAAATAAGAATTTATAGTCTTCACTTCGTTTAGGGTTGATGTGAAAAGACGGAATTGGCCTCGGGTGAAAAAGAGCTGTTTTGGGCGCAACAGGGCTTGGCCGCGGGTTCGTGGCTTATAGCCGCGGGTTCGTGGCTTCTGGCCGCGGGTTCGTGGCTTCTGGCCACAAGGAACAGGGGTTTGGCCACAGGTCGAGCTCCTCCAGGCGCGGCAAACTGAAGCTTGGCCGCGGGTCGGGGCTCTCCTGCCGGGATGGTCTTCTCTTCGGGGCAGCTTCATCTGCCTTCAGTACTTCGGGTCTATTTAAGGATCCAACCATTGGATCGTCTCGAATCCAATTGTAATGGAAAGCTGGTTGTATCTACTTTGTTGTTTCCAAAGTTGGTGATGATCAGACGGTGAGAAGGTCTTCTTTGATTGCAAGGTCCGAGTTTATCCAAAAACGTACTTTTGTTCCGAAATGCACTCCTTTATCCCAAGTGATGGATACAAATTTTTTTTCCCTAATTAAACCCCAAGTGCAAGGCAATTGTTGTAGTAATTATGGGTATCGAACCACAAGGAGATGAATAATACACTAAGAATGCAAGAAACTCTTTAAGCTAAGAAATTGATTTTTTGGTTTTTATGTTTGAGAAACTAAATAATTAAAACTATTAATATTTAATGAAAAATTAAAACGTAAATAAATTTGACAATTTAAATGACAGATTAATTATGAAGCACAAATTTAAGAAATCACAAGAAAACAATAAAAATCGGATTATAAATCAAAAATAAAACATGGGTTTTCGGGTTTTGTTTTGTTAAAGATGTTTGATAATTGAGAGATGATGTTTAAAACACTTGAATCAATTTATTACCTAGATCATGATCACTTAATTTAGACTAGTTCATTCCCATGATACTAATCCTTTTATAAATCATTTATTTAAGCTAATTTTCCAATTGCAAATAAAAGATTTATAAACAATGAACTCAAGATCATTTTAATCACAATTCACCTTAGACTTCTATTTCCATAGGTTAAGAATAAAAAGCATGAGGTGAAAATTACGAGATAAATCGCAATCCCCTCCCGGGTAGCGATTCATCTAAGATCAAGAAATGGTTTTCCAACTCACTCCTAGCCTTAAGATTATTTTCAAAACATGAGGATAAATTAACTCTTGGTTTTAAACATCTTCAATCTTTTAATCAAAACATCATAAACTACCAAACCCTTAACCCATGATAAGACTACTCACACATAGCTAAGTAACAAGAATAAATGACAGAAATTAAAGACATAATTGTATAAATAAGAATAGAGGAAGACTTTAAGAGAAAATCTTCACTAATTGGAAAAAGATGAGCACTCCTTCATAGGCATGAAAGAAAAACGAAAATGAAAGGAAGAGAGAGTGTTTAAGCTTTGAGTAAGAGATGTGTTTGTATTATGAGTTGATGATCTTACAAGAGAAATTGTACCCCCTTATATAGCAATACAAAAGCACACTTACTACAATTTTAAATGTTCTATTAGCTTGCATAAAGGAAAAAGAAAAAGAAAAAGAAAAAGAAAAGAGAAGAATGATAATGTTGCAACATGATTGTGTCCAGCACTCAATCCTTTATGGGTGGCTTGAAAATGAATGAGTTGGCTTCAAGGTGGAAAAATGGTGGTGGTGGGGAATGGTGGAAAGTGCAAAACCCGTCATGCTTTACATGTCTTTAGTAATTTGATCATATCTTTTTAACCACACCCCTGAATGGTGCGAAACCACTTCCATTGGACAGCTAACGCAATTTACTATGACTTTGATGAAGACATCTGATGCTAAATCCAAAGGCAAGACTTTCTTACGAGTCGATCTTTCACTAGCTTCAGATTGCCACGGTATCTTCCGGTAATAATATGTCTTCACTAAATTAATTGTATCTCTCGAACGGCTGATGCAAATGCCATGAAACCAACGCCAAAATGAAGCTGACTCAATGTTCTATAACTTCGATCAAGACCTCAGATTAAACTGGGCGCGGGAAGGTCTTCATCCGGATTTATCTTTAGACTCGTTGTTCTTGACTCCTAATCCAGATCGGTTGCTGGATCGAGTGTGTAAACCGATCTCGAGACCGATACTCTCTTATTTTTGCTCCATTTGCTTTTCCTTTGATCCATTTTGAAGCTCCAAGCATCTCCTTCAATCCAAGCTACTCCTAAACACTTGAAAACAAGCCAAAAACGGCACAAAACAACCTAGGACATCTAAAATGTAAATGCAAGAATATGAATAGAAATATGCACTAAAACACACGGAAAAAAACTCAAGAATGAAATGAAAACTAATAAAAATAAACATACTAAAACGCTAAAATATGGCGTTATCACCAAGTTACATGAAATGTCTTTCAAAATACTAAAACATGAAAATCACTTAAAAACCATTGAAGACGGAGTTAAAACACTTGCAAAAGATATTAAAGTGATCAATAAAAATGGTCAAAAACCGGTGTTATCAAGAAGTCGAAGTTTTTGATGTTTGGGTAATCGACTTTATGGGTCCTTTTCCTTCATATTTTGGGAAAAATACATCCTTGTTGCTGATGACTACGTGTCTGAATGGGTGGAAGCCATAGCTAGCCCCACAAACGATGCAAAGGTAGTAATGAAGATGTTCAAGTTGATCATATTCCCAAGATTTGGTGTTCCGCGAGTCGTGATCAATGATGGTGGTTCTCACTTTATCAACAAAGTGTTTAAGAAAAAAATGGAGTGAAACACAAGGTTGCAAAACCGTATCACCCTTAGACAAGAGGTCAAGTGGAGATATCAAACAGAGAGCTCAAAAGGAGTTTGGAAAAGACAGTAGGACCGACAAGAAAAGATTGGTCAGCGAAGTTTGATGATGCTCTTTGGGCGTACATAACTGCGTTCAAAATCCCTTTAGGTACGACCCATTTTCATCTTGTTTATGGGAAAGCATGTCATCTTCCACTAGAGATAGAGTTCAAGGCAGAATGGGTAGTAAGAAAACTGAGTTATGACATCCAGACAGCAGCTAAGAAACGTTTGATTCAGTTGAATGAGATTTGTCATAATGCCTATGAGAATTCTAAAATCTATATGGAGAGGACTAAAACGTATCATGACAAGAAGATAGTTCCTAGGACGTTCTCACTTAATGACCATGTTCTATTCTTTGACTCATGCCTAAAACGTTTTCCCGCGAAGCTTAGATCGAGATGGTATGAACCTTTCAAGATCAAAGAGGTTAAACCTTACAGTGTTGTGGTTCTTTGGAACCGTGAAGGAGGTGATTTCACTGTCAATGGACAACGTCTTAAGCCATATCTTGCAGACGTTAAAGAAGATAAGGAAGATCCGATTTCCTTAGCAGACGAGCTAAAGACTTTAAACAAGCGCTTAGTGGGAGGCAACCCACTCGGTATCTTCTTTATTTTCTTTTGGTTTTTTATTCTAACTTAATGGTTTTGGTTTTGTTTTTCTTTAGTTTCAGGTTTTTAATAAGTAGAACGAAGAAAAGATGAAAAAAATTGGACAAAAATGAGCAACCATACACGAAGCATCCGACCGCGACCCCAAGCCCCAGTGGCGCGGCCAGATCATCATCTGCCGCGACTACAGCTTCAGACCCGCGGCAAGAACCTAACTCACCGCGACCCCCATCAGCCGTCGCGCGGCCAAGCCCCCTTTCGAACAAACCAGGTTTACCGCGCCACCGCTGCATCTCATGCGGCAAACCAGCTTCCCACCGCCCCACATAGTCCGCCGGCATGGTCGAAGGCCCATCTACCGCGACCCCGTGCCCCTCTCACGCGATCAAAACCCGTCTGTCCCACTCATGCCTTTTTCTATTCCTCAAACATGTTCTTCATCGCGTATCTTTACAATGGTTCTCGAGCGGACTATAAGGTAAGTACACCTCTCATTCCAAATCAGATTCTCTTCTTTATCATTCTCTCATGGATTTTTCACACTGAGGACAGTGTGATTTAACTCTGGGGGAGGATGTTCCTCTTTTACTAACATGATTTGGTTTATGTTGAGATAATTTTCTTGGATGGTTTGATATGTTTCTTCAAATACCATTGCTCAAAAAGGGAATGATGATCGAGGCAAACCTATGATGAGTTTGACGACTGTGCTTCTACGCTATCTCCTTATGATGGCTCTTTCAAGATTCAGTACTAGACTAGGCAGTAGCTAGAGTTCTCGTGATGCGACATCCCTAGAGGAATTCATATAGAGATTTTGTCGGACGGAGTATACTAGCTCTATTTTATTTGGACTTAATCGGACTTAACTTTCACATCAAAGGTTTTAGGCGAGATAACGAACCAGACATTCATGACATCTTATCCCTTTCACCACTCTCTGTTGTACCTGAATGGTCAGCTCACTTTCAGTTGGTACCTTACCCAAACCTTAGCCATTTTTCAAACCTCATGCATTCTCTCTTATTGTCTTATTGATAACACCGTATTTTTACCCGTTTTACTATCTATTTTAGAACACTTTAATAAGTGTTTCATTCGCTTTTATATGTTTTTATCACGATTTTCGCATATTTGTAGTTTCAAGACTTTTTTAGGTTACTTAGGAAAAATCATTGCAAATTGGAGAAAAACCAGAATTTCGGCTCATAGTCAAACCGTTAGAAGTTCAACTGCCAAAGAGGTTCTTCTCACCGTCTAAACCAGCCCAATTTTGGAGATATTCAAGAAGGACCAGCTACCTTTCCATTCCAAGTGATTTGAAGACGATCCAACGGTTCAATCAAAAGATACATCAAGATCAAAATGTCCCAGTTCACCTCGGGCAGAAGCCTTCCACCCATGGCCAAGAGGCAGTTTGCCGCGGCCGGGAGCCTTCCACCCGCGACCAGAGTGTGTTTCGCCACGGCTAGAGACCATGGACTTGCGGCCAAGCCAGTTTTATCCCGTAAGCCCAATTTTAAGGCCCATTCAAATCCCGTCAACTTAAAACCCTAAAGACCGACAAAAGCAAGAGAGAAGACCTATAAATATGTGTTTTAGAGACCCAATTTCATGTGTCTTAGTATGCCCTAGTGTGCTTGCTTTTTACACCACTTTTAGTTGGGTTTTTACTTTTGTTCTTTACATTCGAGATTGGTGAAGAGGTTTTCTCCGCACTTAGTTCTTAAAATCGAGAACCCTTTTTCATCAATCCTCTTCTTTTTTTTTAATTATGACTTTTAATTCGTCTATATGCGAGTAGTTTCATCGTTGGGTTTAAAGGGATTATCAAAGGGGAATTTTATGTTCGATAAGGATTTCACTAGGTAAAACCCTAGCCGAATTCTAGAGCTCTCTCTTATAAATCGTTGTTAATGCATGAATCTAGCTAGTGTCATGAACTAGAGGCTGATTCCTAGGTGTTAAAGAACCACCAAAAGTGCTGAATCTAAATGCCCGAATCGTTCATCTATAGGAGCGTGTCACGTCGTAAGATACAAAAGTATACTTACGGAATGCCGTGAACTAAGAAGAACCAGCGCCAACAGCACGATTTTCTGCGCGGCCAGAGACGAAAGCTACTGGTCGAGTATATAGATTGTTGGTGCATAGGATGTACGAAAGTAGGTTACGCCGTTTATTCAGTTCAATTCGTGGAGTTAAAATCTAGAATCGTGTTACTCCTGTCGACCCAACACCGTTTTATTCGCTTTCATTTAGTTTATGCCATCGATTTTCATACCTAGTCTTACAAGCAATTTTCCGTATTTCGTTCTTTACAATTTTCGTGACAAAACCCTATAAAAACTAATTCTCGTTCTAGACTTCCTTGCTAATTCTCTGTCTAAGGTCTCACAGAAAAGCATTCCCTCCATGTGGATTGATATCTAAAGTACTACAATGCACGTCTATGCACTTGCAGAACTTTTAGGTTTACAAATTTAAAACTGAAGTTTCGGAGAACAATCCGAGCGCATCAAGTTTTTGGCGCCATTACCGGGGAGGCAATCGCTACTGTTCTGTCACACCTTAGAGGTTTGTAAATCGAGTCTAGAACAAACTTCATTTTAATTTTCGTTTTTGTTTTTTCTTCGTTTCAGGCTTTGAAACATGAACTCGCCTCTGGACCGAGATCACTACTACGAGCAGGGTTGCTACGACCCATCTTGTGCTCACTACTCTTACGACTCACACACCAACTGTGATTCGTTCTACATGGATTGGAAACCGGCACTGACCAACTACTCTCAAGGACGCTACGAGCCTCCTTACTACCGAGACGAGCCTTTTGCGTCTCCATTTGTCAATTCTCGACAAAACTCATACCGTCTTCCTCATCAAATCTTTAACCAGCACGATGAGAGCTTGGAATTCAACGCTTGTTTGAAGCTACTCGAAGAAACTATCAACAAAACCATCGAATCCCAAGCTAAGTCCGGATCCGCTTTAAACGAGAAGATAAACTCGATATCCGTCGAACTCAACAAGAAGTTCGATGATCTTGCTGCCCACGTCAAAATCCTTGAAGAACAGACCCTTAAAGACGCTGAACACTCAACGAAAGGATGGAACTCGTTGAAGAAGAACAAGGAAGACAAAAGTTCGACATCCGGAAAGCTAATAATGGGGTACGTACTTTGAACTACAAGCTTGATGACTTGGACAACTCCATCAATGACAACAGTAACACCGCCTACGACTACACCCTCGAGCTGTGGGAAGGAGTAGGAGAAGTTAAAGACAAGACAAGAGAGCTCGATCTTACACTAGATCGACTCATATATGCTATCGATGAAGTGGAAGAGAAAGTGGAGAAACTTTCTAAAGATCATGAGGAGCATGAAGCAACTCTTGATGTTCAGGTTCCTGATATAGAAGAGAAGCCAAATGACTCCCTAGAACCAGAAGACACAATAGGAGATGAAGAAGACGACAAACCGATCAAATCCCCTCAGATTCCTCTCACCGCAGTCACGACCCCTCCAGCGGCGGCCAAACCCCTTTCCCCGCTGTGCAGGCTCCCGACCCGCGGCCAACCTTCCTTCCACCGCAGGTGCGTGATGTGATCGTGACTAGCAGCAGCAAGGAAGATGAGCTTGTAGCTGAGCATGAAACCGAGAGTGAGCTTGAACCAGAAGATACGTTGCTTGTTCCGAAAAGACCTATGACAAGAGCAAGAACCAGAAAACTTGCTAAGGCCATTGCTGGGCTACTTGAAGGGATTTGGCCATAAATCATGATCAAGCCCAAACACTTGTTTTAACTTGCATCCAAGTCCAAAACAAGGCCAATTAAAACATGATCCATGAACAACCAACTTTGAATTTATTAAATCTTTTGCTTTGTGCAATTTTTGTGAGAGAGTGATTCTCTTCTTTTCTAGTTCTATGTGAACTAGTTTCGATTATCTTGGTGTGATTCCAAGTGATCAACCGGTCGATTCATAAAGGTTTGTCATCACTTCTTTGCGCGGACCATTCTATCGATTTTAATCCTTGAGAGCGTTTAATTGTGTCAAGCATTGAGAAATATCGAGTGGATTCTCGCATCTCTTCCCATTGCACCACAAGTTTCTAGGCCTGAAGTCATTCCCCGCCTTGTTCATTTGGATCGTTTGCGGTTCAGCTGAGTCAAGGATTATCCCTTCACCAACCTTTGAGTCCAATTCCTTGGGAGAATCATATTAGTGCGCCTCGTCAACCCGCGGCCAGCTCCTGCTCGTCTCTCCTTGGACCTCTCAAGTCCGGTTCACCCTCCTTCGAGCAAGCTGCCTTCTCCATCGATACTCAAGCCTCAGTTGACTCTCCAACCAACCTAGAACTTGTCTCTTATGCACCATGTAAGGTGAGTCAAGCTCAACACAAAGTCGCATCCTCTTCATCAACAACACTTCAAAGGAGCCCGCTAAGGAAGATTCATATGCCTTATATCGATTCCTACCATTTCTTTGACACCACCAACTCCTAATGTGAGTCCTACTCGGTATTTAAACCAACACCCTCTGCAAGTCCAATACCCGAGGAGCCAAAGACACAAAGCATCTCACGAGAAAGATTGATCGAATTCAACAATTTCATGAAATCGATTTTGATGTTCGAGCATTTCTCGGACGTGTGGGAAGAAGGTTGTCTACAAGTTTTCTTCCGCTACAACAAGGAGAGTAGAGAAGACATTCGTACCTACTTCATGAGAGCAAGGCATTCAACAACACCATATGTTACGTCTTATGCTATTCGTATATTTCATCCCGAGAAACACAAGAGATACCCGAACAAGATTAGTTGGAAGAAGTTAGAGGAATTCAACAGTGTAGTTCGTGATCTACCTCGAGGAACAACATTTTCTAGAGCTTGGATGGACCACATGATTGATCACTTCTTTTGTGAAAGCAAAGAATCCATCTCGGAGATAGAAGATCTCTTCGACAATGCTATGAATGGAAGACCCGTTCGAACTCTCCATAAGATTCAAGAACAAGGTCAGTTTCTCATTACTTGTACCATCCGTGGAGTCAAGTTTAAAGACGTTCTTTGTGACTCCGGAACCTGCCTTAGCATCATGTCAACATCAACCGCCAAACGCATCGGTATTAAGCACTTGCACCATACCCGAACGAAAATCAGCATGGCTGATGAGACTTGTGCTACACCAAAGGGGATCACCTATGACATGCCTATAAGGATTGGAGATTGCATAGCCCTCGTCGATTTCTACATCGTCAAGGCGACGAAAGTTGATTTTACACCGATAATCCTAGGATGGCCTTTCTTGTCAACCGTTGGAACCATCATGGATTGGCTAAATCGACATGTTTCCTTTGTCAACGTCAACAAAGATGTGTTCTACAATTATGTCCCGCTCAAGTTCAAGAAGGACGGATATCTCAATTTGAGAGACCCCGATCCCGACTCACTATGTAGCGATGATTCACATGATGAGGAGATCAAAGAAGACTTGTCGAAAGACACTGTCCTTCTACGACTAAGCTCATCTAGCTACCAACGTCGAGCTAAACGACTTTAAACAAAAGTGCTCAATTGGGAGGCAACCCATTTTAGGTACGTTTTTTTTTTTTTTTCTATTAACGTTTTTTTTTTAGTTTCAGCTTTAAAAGAAATTAAAAAAAAACCCCAAAAAAATTCAAAAAACTGAAAAGACAAAAAGAAGAAATAACGGTTCGAAGTTGCTCGGTCAAGCCCGAACCGCGAGGAATCACTTGGCCGCAAAAGAGGCTCGACCGCTGTGCATCCTCTCGACCCGCGGCAAAACAGCCCCCGGCCGCGGTCGCACACAAGTACTTGGTTTTTACCATTTTCTATCGTATGTTTTGGTGTTTCTTTTAAGCGTTTTATCGAGTCAAAGTCCTCGGCCGCGGTCGCACACAAGTACTTTGTTTTTACCATTTTCTATCGTATGTTTTGGTGTTTCTTTTAAGCGTTTTATCGAGTCAAAATCCGTTTTTAGAATTTTTTAGTCATTTAGTTTTGATGTGAACTGGATTTGGTCTGGCTGTGTGCATTGGTTTTCTTTGTGTCATTATTTTTCCCACGAAGTCCCATTTTCATATTCTTTGTTGTTTTTGCCTGGGGAACTTCTTCATCAGATGAGGTCTCCTCCCCATTCTCGATTCCCTTATCAGTCTGAATTTCTCCTTCTTCCTTATCTTCTTTTATTTCATCTTCCTCCGCGATGTCTTGAAGAACATTGACTCGAGAAGGAGATGTATTTTCTGCAGATTTGTCTTGGTTCTGCAAGTCTGTTTCAGCCCGAGTCTGCATCCGAAGAACCCTTTGAGGAGAGCTCTTTCCATTTTTCTGGACCATTATCCATGACTGATCATCTTGTACAGGGTTTCGCTCTGTTTCATTCTGAACCGCACTTTCCTCTGTAACTTGCGTAGATCCCTCTGTAGGAACCCCACTCCATGGTCGGAGAGGCCATGATCTCAGAGAAAGCAGATCCGAAAGGAAACTTTATCACTGTTCTGATCGTCTCAGAGTCGCCCTTTTTGCGTAACTTACGGAGCAATATAAATTAACTTACAGGCGATGTTTCGAGCCATAGGAATTGGACAATCTCGGTCACTTGCTTCATCTGCTGTTTTTAATTGGATACTGAAAGATGGGCTTGGACGGTTAAGTAGATGTATATACACTGCAAGTCTTGCTTCTGCTTTCGACACAAATTTGAAGGTATATTGACTTTGTGAAGTTATCTTCATCAAATTGTAGTTGAATATGTAGTTCTTGAAACTTATCTATATTTTTTGGCCAAAGAGAGTTAGGTTCTCGACGTCTGTACTTTTCAGCCTGAGCATATTCTTGTTTTACTTGATTTTTTTATAATAGAGAAAGCAAATTCGTCTTTTGGAGGGTCACAATCATCATCAAGTGGTCACGACAACAATTATCTTAACTCGAATTCTTGGGATGACGGGGGAGAAGAGAACAACAAAACCAAACAGGAAGCAGCACCAAAGATTGATTTTGTTGATGATATCGAAGGAAGAAGTTTCAAAGATTGGAAGTCCAAGAGTGTGGTGAGAATTCACAAGTTTAGATACAAGAGATTGTATGAACTTGCTAAGTCTGTGAAAACCATGATAGTTTGTTGCAGCAGGGAGCTGATTTTGTTGATGATATCGAAGAAGAAGTTTCAAAGATTGGAGGTCCAAGAGTGAGGGGAACATTCACAAGTTTAAATACAAGAGTTGTATGAAACTTATTTTTAATCATGTATTTTTATTTTGTATTATAGGTTTTCGTATCATGGTTTCATATAAGTATAGGAAAATATGTCATTTTTCTTTTTAATATGTTAAATTATCCAAAAACTAAAAACAATTCTCAGTAAATCATAATTTAAATATAATTTATACAATTGCATATAATAGCAACTCAACAACGCTATGAATAAAACTTTTATAACAAAAAAACACGCTATTATAAATATATCTATTGCATAAAAAAGAGTGCTATATTAAATCTACGATATAATTGCATTTCATAAAAACGTTATCAAAAGTGCAGTGTTTTTTATAACGGGAGTATAAACAGCGTATATTTCGCGCTACGAATATGCACTTTTCCTGTAGTGTTAGAAAATCAACAGGAGGTTTAACTTGGTTTAGTACCTCATATGGAGATATGTCTTTGAGACATTTAGTTAGGAGACGATTGATGAGATAGCAAGCAGTCATGACTGCATCACTCCAGTAATGTTTTGGAACATTTTTGTCTAACATCATAGTCCTTGCAACCTCCATAAGGTGACGATTCTTGCGCTCAGCAACACCATTTTGTTGAGGAGTATAGGGACACGATGTTTGATGCACGATCCCATGCTTGGATGTGAAGGCTTTGAACTCATTGATGATGTACTCGCCTCCATTGTCAGTTCGTAAAGTCTTAATTTTACCATTATATTGAGTGGAAACAAAGCTGTAAAAGTTTGAGAAAGCCTCAAAAACACGGCCTTTAGAACGTAAGAGTGTTAGCCACGTGTATTTGGATTTTTCATCAATAAACATCACAAAATACTTATATTGATCCCTAGTTGCACAAGGAGCAGTCCACACATCAAAATGAATAAGATCAAAACAATTTTCATAAGTAGTAGATGAGTTTGGAAATACAGTTCTGCAATGCTTTCCTAAGATACAAGCTTCACACTTATCATTCTCAATAGATACACTAGGAAAAAGAATCTTAAGAGCTTGTGTGTGAGGATGTCCAAGTCTAGCATGCCATACTGAATTATTAGCAAAAGCATAAACAGAAGTAGAAGTAGAGTTTAAATCTTCAAGAACATAAAGACCATTCTTTGCAGATCCTTGTCCAATTGTCTTTCCCGACTTAATATCCTGAAACCAAAGATCATTAGGACTGAAAATAGCCAAGCAATCAAAATCTTTAGTTGCTTTTTGGACAGATAAAAGATTAGAAGTAAACTCAGACAAGTAAAGAGCTTGAGAGTCTTTGTTAAACAGTTTCAGGTTTCCAATTCCTTTAATGGGCACTTTGTATTTGCAATAGTCACATCTCCATTCGCAGGTTCAATTTTATGAGTAAGATTTGCATCACTAATCATATGATGAGATGCACTAGAATCAACAACAATAGGTTTATGATGTTTAAGAGATAGTAAAACATTACCAGATTCTTTTAGAGAGGCAATACTCTTGATGACAGATTCAAGGTCAGATTTCCTGACCAGATTATTTTCAGCAGCAGAAGCAAACATTGCTTTACCCACTTCTCTCGCCTTTGTTGTCCTTAGATGTGGATGAAGGATCCATCACATGTCCTTGGTGTGTCCTCTTTTCTTGCAGTGATCACACGAATTTGCTGCGGTCACTCCTTTGATAAGCAGCTTTGTTTGCAAGAGCTAAGTCATTTTTCTGGCCAAACAAACCAACAAACCCTTCTTCCTTCTGGATTTGCATACACACATCGTTCAGGCTGGGGAGATTGTCGGATCTTAGAATATGACATATGAGACCATTGAATGAGCTGTTGAGAGTGAAAAGAAGCCCAAACACTTGATCTTGTTCACGCCTTTCATTTAGAGTTTCTGGATTTGTTGTTGGAGGACGAAGAGTCTTCAACTTTGCCCAATAAGATCTAAACTCACCAAAGTGTTGTTTGAAGGATTTCTCCTCTTGTTGGAGAGAATTCAGCGTCTTTTTAACTTCAAAGATGCGACTGAGATTTGAGACGTTTCCATAAACTCCTTTAAGACTTTCCCATAGATCCTTTGCTGTTTCACATTATGAGTAAGCAACAAGGATTGAGTGCTCAAGGGAGCTTTGGAGAATAGATAGCACCATCTGATCTTCCTGAAACCATTTTGGATCTTCTGAGCTCGTGGCTTTTGAGATGCTTGAATCTGACTATTCATCTTCCACCACGTTTTTGCCCTTGTCCTGGTTCTGATGAGACTCGTTTTGGATGTCAATGATGTGATTCCACGGCTGCATAGAGCAGTTTTAGTGATTCTGGACCAAAGCAAATAGTTATCTCCTTTGAGAATAACAGGTAGAGTGATCTGTTTCGTGTTTTCCATGATCATATCTGAAGAATAAGAAGATGAAACGAAAAAATGGATGAATAGAAGTGAGAATCACATATGTATAGCTCTGATACCATGTAGAATTATATGCGGAAGTCTATAAGAGAAAAGAGAGAATCGTAGAACAGAAAGAATAGAAAGAAACTGTATATTGTTTCACTTAATCTGATTTGTACAAGGAGATACAAATATATAGAGAATAAACTAGCTGTTACAATACTTAATGAGAAGAGATGCATGAAGAAGAGAGGAAGACATGGGAATTCGTCCATAATAAGTAGAAGAGAGAGAGGAGCCTGTTTGAGTAAAGACTGGGCGGCAGGTACTACTGGTAATACTGGTAATACCTTCATTCTAACAGACCTTAGACAGAGAATTAGCAATGAAGTCTAGAACGAGAATAAGTTTTTATAAGGTTTTGTCACGAAAATTGTAAAGAACGAAAAACGGAAAATTTATTGTAAAACTAGGTATGAAAATCGATGGCATAAACTAAAGGAAAAGACGATTTGTAAACAATAATAAAAAGGTGTTGGGTCGACAGGGATATCTTACGGTATGTTCGATTCAAACACAGCCCCTTAGCTCTTAGTAACACGATTCTAGATTTGAACTCCACGAACTGAAAAAAATAAACGGCATAGCCTACTTTCGTACATCCTACGCACCAACAATCTATATACTCGACCAATAGCTTTCGTTTCTGGCCACACAGAAAATCGTGCTGTTGGCGTTGGTTCTTCTTAGTTCACGGCACTCCGTAAGTATACTTTCGTATTTTACGACGCGACACGCTCTTATAGATGAACGATTCATGCATTTAGATTCAGCACTTTTGGTGGTTCTTTAACACCTAGGAATCAGCCTCTAGTTCATGACACTAGATTCATGCATTAACAACGATCTATAAGAAAGAACTCTAGAATTCGGCTAGGGTTTTACCTTGTGAAATCCTTATTGAACATATAATTCCCCTTTGATAATCCCTTTAAACACAACGATGAAACTACTCGCACATAGACGAATTAAAAGACATAATTAAATAAAAGCATAAGATTGATGAAAGAGGGTTCTCGATTTTAAGAACTAAGTCCTGAGAAAACCTTTTCACCAATCTCGAATGTAAAGAACTGATATCTTCATATTTTACATGTTCTAGCATACATTTTACTTAGAGCTTTGTGTCATTTGCATGCATAATCATGGCTTTGTCTTGCATTTAGGTCTCATTTAGAGTTTAGGACGTTTGCATTAGGTCCTAGTGAGTTCTTGCATGTTTTGGAGTATTTTCTAGGTGATTGGAGGCAATTTGGGTATATTTGGAGAAATGGACCAAAGTAGAATGCAAGGGTCATCCGAACCGTCCAAAAGAACCTGAAGAACGAAGGCTCTCAGATCTAATTTAGCTTCGGAGGTGTTCATGAAAGTTGTACAGGGATGAGTTATCTTTCTACCGGAGTTTGAATCAAGCCATTTGGACGTGTGGTTTGGGAGATATGACAGATTCACTGGAGGTATGTCCGCCTGGCCAAGACAGTTTTGACCAACACCGCTCCATCCATCCGGTGTGACCGTCCGGTGCAGGGACAGAACATTTTGGTGCTAAGCACCGGACCATGCTCTCATTCCACACCGAGTGGACCGTCCGGTGCACGTCCCGCATTCCCTCTCCATCATATCACACCGACCCGTCCATACGGTGTAAGCATCCGGTGCTCCCTCGCCTCTCCCTTGAAGAAGCTTTCTACACCGAACCGTCCATCCGGTGTAACAATCCGGTGCTCAACCCAGAAAGCCTATCATGACCCATTTCAACCGGGTCGACCCGGTTCGTCCACTCCTTACTATAAATACTCTAAACCTAATTTTTTTGGGATCATGTCTTTTCTTATGCTAAAAACCTCTCTAAGTGTGTTCTAAGTATTTGTAAGAGATATCTCCTTTTGATTTATGCAATTTAAGTTTGGATCCTTTGATTTCTATCTTCTATCTCTTCTTTCTTGATTATCTAATCATCTAATCATGAGATTTAACATGTTCTTCATAGGATTTGTTGGGTTCTCCATGATTAGTGAGTAGTCTTTTAGGATTTGAGGGTTTGGTAGATTTATGGTGATTCCATGGATGATTAATGATGTCTAGGATTAGATTATTAGATTGCCCTTCTTGATTAGTACTCTTAATGCTAAATCTAGCTTGAGAAAGTGGATTTAGATCAAAGGGCATTTCACACCCACAAGGTGTTTGATGAAATGCCTTGATGAACTAATTAAGAGATATTCATTTCTAGCATATGAGAGTAGTTGTCTAGAGTGATTATTGGTTGATCTTGATTGTTAAACCTAGCGACAACATACACCTTCTCAACCGAGGCACTAGAGCAAGAAGAGAGAGAGAACGAGATACTCACCTAACAAGGCTTGGTATGGCGAACATGCAAGAGCACCCACTTGATCCCAACCCTGAGGAAGTTTCTCATGCTCAAGCACAAGGTGGTAATGGAAACCACCAAGGCCAAGAGGGCCACGTCCAACACCTAAACCCACACGGCAACAACCCCAACCCACCCGCCCAAAACGTTAGAGCTCCAATCCATCCTCAACGAGCTCAAGACGTGGTTGGAGCGGGTGATGCGGCCAACGCTCACGTCAACCGCCAAGGTATTCGAGCACCACCTATTGAGAATACCAACTTTGAGGTCAAAGCTAGCCACCTCACCATGTTGCAAGGAAACAAGTTCCATGGCTTGCCGGTGGAAGACCCTTTAGACCACTTGGATCACTTTGATAGGGTTTGTGACCTTATAAAGACAAATGGGGTCTCCGAGGACGGATTCAAGCTAAGACTCTTCCCTTTCTCTCTAGGCGATAAAGCTCACCAATGGGAAAAGAGCCTCCCTCAAGGTTCAATCACTACTTGGGATGCGTATAAAAGAGCTTTTCTTGCGAAATCTTCTCTCCTTCAAGAACCGCTAGGTTGAGGAATGAGATATCTAGCTTCACACAACGTGGCAACGAGTCTTTAAACGAGGCTTGGGAGAGGTTTAGGAGCTATACCACTCAATGCCCACATCATGGATTCTCCAATGCGTCTCTACCGCGGTGCATTACCCAAGATAAGGATGCTACTTGATACGGCCTCCAACGGGAACTTCTTGGCCAAGAATGTGGATGAAGCCATGGAGCTAGTAGAAAATCTTGCTCAAAGTGACGGGACTTATGGGGATAATTGTGATAGAGCAATCCGAACCACTAGCGATTTCGACGAGCAAAAGAGGTCTAAGGAGATGAAGACACTCAATGATAAGTTGGAGAAGCTCCTTAATGCCTCTCAGTCATCGGTTAACTTTGTTGGAGACTTTGCCACAAACCAAGGGTACATTGAAGGTGACATGGCTTTAACTAACCATGCGGAGGTGAATTATGTTGGATACCAAGGAGGTTATCAAATGGGCTTCAACAACAACCAACAACCAAGCTTCGTCCCTCAAAATCACTTTCAAGGGAACCAAGGAGGCTACCCCAACAATGCTCCTTTCATGCCTCAAGCTCAAGGTCACAACTCTATGATTCAAGACCTTGATGTGAAAAATGTTCGTCAACAACTTCTTCAAGGTCAAGCTAATTGAGCAATGGATATAAGCAAGAAGATGGAAGAGATCAATAACAAGGTGGCTTGCTCATACAATGACCTCCACAAAAAACTTGAGGCATTGAGCTTCTTTCATGCACTTATTGAAAAACTTGAAATTTTTTAAAAGAAAGCGCGAAAAATGCAAAAATGCAAAGACTCATGAAAGGAAGGGTGGTTAGTAATGGATGAAATCCTCCCCCAGACTTAAATCACATTGTCCCCAATGTGAAACAAATCGAGAAGGGACGAGAAATAGATGTATGTAATAATTGAAAAAGCATAGGGAAAAAGAAAACTTACCTTGAAGTGTTGGGGAATTGATGTGGGAATGGAATGGTGGGGGATGGGGGATGAAAGATGGTGTTGTGATGATGGGGAATGGGTGTGGGGGTGATTGGGAATGGTTTGGGATCGATCGGGGATCAAGGGAAATCGATCGGGATCGACATGAGGTTGGCAGGGAGCTGGCCAAAGGTCGAAGGGCTCCGACCGCAGCGAATGGGTGCTCGCCGCGGGTCGGTTGTTGATTTCAGTGTTTTCACTCAGTCAATTAATACTAAAGTTCACACTACCGCAATCATAACGGTTGTCAATGCAGTACTTTAGGATCAAATCCACAGAGACCAAGGTTACACTACGATTCTCACAATTACGAAACTAAGCTAAGACAAGAATATAGTTGGTTTTGGAAAAGTAACGAAAGTAATTTAAAACGATGTAAATTCAATATGGGAAAAGCGTTAGGTCAAGGGTTTATTCTCAGGAATCCAGAGATCACGAATCAAACAACTATTTAGGGAATAATTAAACACAAGTTTCAAACTCAAACATAAATATTAACTAATCCACTTCCGTGCTCATGGTTACTAAACCTAGCACCCTAAAATCCTAACTTCCGTTGGCATAGAATTCTAGATCAGCCTTAACGAGCAGGTTCAATATGTTCACGAATCACCTTAACATTAACTTCCGCAGGCTAAGGACAATTTGCTCGCTTATGTTCTTTCTAGCAACCTAATACACTTCCGCGCTCTTAGGTTAAGCTCTAGTTCATAGACCTAGCGGTCAGCTCAAGCCTAAGCAATAAACACAACAATAAGCGAAAACCACAAAAGATAAATCCCTATTTGTGTCTAATTCAATGATTCATGGATCCCTTTGAAACCCTAAACCTAACTAATGAACTACTCAGACATGGAAACTGAGAGCAAGCAAAGATATGAAGAAGACATAGTATAGATTAAGAGAGAAAGGGTTTAGAATTCTTCTCAATAGATGCCAAGATTCTTCTCCAAAGCTTACAATGATCAAAAGCAAAAAGTCTGAATAGAATAATGCGCGGTGAAAAGTGTCTGTAAAAAGCGGTGCCGTCAAAGAGGCTAAAAATAGAGTATATATAGGTCCTAGGTCGGATTAGGTCAAAATAGGCAGTTTTTAGGGCAAAACAGAAAAATCAGAAGTTTCCTTTTTCTTCTCGTCGGCCTGGATCGATCGATGCACTCCTTGTATCGGTCAATGGCAGTTTCTCTGGACACGTTGCATCGATCGATGCACTCACTGCATCGATCGATTGCCGATTCTCTGGACCTGTTGCATCGATCGATGCACTCTTTACATCGATCGATTGCTGATTCGCTGGACCTGATGCATCGATCGTCTGCATCGACCGGTTCCATTTTGCATCGGTCGATTGGGAAATTTCTGGTGGTGTTGCATCGGTCGATGCACTCCTTGCATCGACCGATTCTGGTGTTTTCTTCACGGTTCCATACGTTTTTGCCCTCGTAACTCCAATTTCTTCCTTAAACGCCTTTTTACCTGAGATATCTAAATAAAGGACTTTGACTCGATAAAACGCTTAAAAGAAACACCAAAACATACGATAGAAAACGGTAAAAACCAAGTACATCAATTCCCCCAGACTTAGCATTTTGCTTGTCCTCAAGCAAACAGAAAACTAAGCAAGAAGAAAAGGTTGAAAACACGGAGACTCACATTTCCTTTAGAATTCCACAATGAACATTACCTTAGTAATCCACGTGTTGCCAAACTAGCTCCAGATCGAACCACCATCTAATTCTCTGCAAGCATTCGCAGCCTCCCAGATTCAACTCATTATTTCACAGAATAATCCAAAGCTATCATTGCCGGGTCTCATCAAAGATCATAGTCCCAAGAACCTAGACTCTTTCCCTTTCGATATCGTGACAAGACAACAACAACACAACCTTTGGTACTTTTTTCCCTCCCCCAGACTTATTCTTTTCTCATTTTCTTCTCTTTGGGTATATATTTATTTTTATCAAGGTTTACGAGACGCGAGTATTGATGGTGTTTGCCACCAAATCCCCGGTTCATCCCCTTATTAAATCAAAGATGTAGGCGAATAATGGGATTGCGGGAAATTTTTCTAGCCCTCGCTTTCATCTTTGTGTGATCATCTCCTTCGAAGTAAAATAATGGGATCGATGGAAATGTTCCTAGCCCTTTACTCGAAAGAAAATCATTTCATCTTTTCTGCTTTTTTAAAAAAAATAAGGGAGAGGAGTACCATATTTTCACACATGTTATCTTGTCAGATACGAATGAGGAGTCAAGCTCTAAAGACACCAATCACGATGATGAGGTAAAAGGAAGAGCGCATAAATTAGCTCAAGCTTTTGAATTTCTCTGGAAACATGGATGCCTCTGATTAACCGGCCAGCTTTTAGATTTTCCATTAGTCTGATCTAAAACTAGCTCTGCAATCATGGTCACTTAGATGCAAGTCATATAAAAATTCAAAAGTCGTGATCATAATCTCCAACAAGTTTTGACTCAATAAAACATAATGACTCAAAGAAAACATCAAAATGACTCAAGGGAGAAAACAAAAGAAAGAAAAATAGCGTTAGTAACGATAGATACCCTCCCCCATACTTACTTCACACCGTCTCGGTGTGAAAATAAATTAAGAGGAAGGCAAAACAGACTCAATAAAATAAAATAAAATAGAAAAGAGAAAATAAAAGAAAACGTACCGGTGGGTTACCTCCCACCAAGCGCTTGTTTAAAGTCAGTAGCTTGACTTGACAGCCTTTTAGGCGTGAGACGGGTCATCGAGGGGAATGGTTTCGTCCCCGTCGATTTCTACGTTGGCGAGGTATGGCTTTAGGCGCTGGCCATTAACCACGAACTCATTTCCCGTAGTGCTCAGCAATACCACAGCTCTGTACGGTCGCACCTCCTTAACGGTGAATGGGCCGGACCATCGCGATCTCAGCTTCCCTGGAAAAAAGTCTAAGGCGAGAGTTATATAGCAATACCTGATCGTTTGCAGCGAAGTTCTTAGGTACTATCTTCCTGTCGTGATAGGCTTTGGTTTTCTCCTTGTAAATTTTTGAGTTCTCGTAAGCCATGTGACGTATTTCCTCTAACTCGTGTAGTTGCATCGTCCTCCGTTCAAAAGCAGGTTTTATGTCAAAGTTTAGCAACTTTACAGCCCACGCTGCCTTGTATTCGAGCTCTACCGGAAGGTGACATGATTTCCCGTAAACAAGATGGAATGGCGTCGTTCCTGAAGGTGTCTTGTAGGCAGTTCTGTATGCCCAAAGAGCGTCATCTAGCTTCATAGCCCAATCCTTCCTCGTTGTGCTTACGGTTTTTTGCACGATGCCCTTAATCTCCCTGTTGTAAACCTCGACATGTCCACTCGTCTGCAGATGATAAGGAGTGGCTACCTTGTGCTTGACTCCATGCTTCTTCAAGAGGCTCTCGAAGACCTTGTTGATGAAATGGGATCCACCATCGCTGATCACTATTCTAGGTACACCAAACCTTGGAAAGATCACCGATTTAAACATCTTCAAGACCACCTTGGCATCATTAGTTGGGCTAACCAGCGCTTCAACCCATTTAGACACATAGTCTACTGCGACGAGGATATATTAATTTCCATGAGACGTTGGAAAGGGACCCATGAAATCAATACCCCATACGTCGAACACTTCAACTTCCAAGATGAAATTTTGAGGCATATCATCCCTCTTGCTAATATTTCCCTGCCTCTGACATGAATTGCATTTGGAGATGAAAGCATGTGCGCCACGGAACATAGTCGGCCACCAGAAACCGGCTTGTAGAGCTTTGGACACTGTCTTGAATGTGGCAAAGTGTCCCGCATAGTTTGAACCGTGACAATGGAATAGAATACCGGGAATTTCCTCCTCTGAAACACATATTTGAAAGACGTCATCTGAGCCTTGCTTGTATAAGTATGGCTCATCCCAAAAATAGTGTCTGATGTTTCTCAAAAACTTCTTCTTCTTGTTACCCCCAAAGCCAATTGGTTCCTTCTCTACGGCCAAGTAATTTGCTATCTCACCGAACCAAGGGATTTCAGGGAGCTCGGTGCGGCGTGGGGGCATGTGGTAGTCATTGCGACCGATACTGATTGCGTAGACGTTCTCCTCTGGTAGGCTGTCGTCTAAAGGAACCTCTTCGTCCACACGCGGCCTGGATAAATGATCTGCAACACCATTCTCGATCCCCTTCTTGTCTTTGATCTCAAGATCAAATTCCTGCAACAAGAGAATCCAACGCATAAGTCTAGGTTTGGCGTCCTTCTTTGTAAGTAGATACTTCAGGGCCGCGTGATCAGTATGCACTATAACTTTAGACCCCACGAGATAAGATCTGAACTTCTCAAAAGCGAACACGATGGCGAGCAGTTCCTTCTCTATTGTAGCGTACTTGCATTGCGCGTCATCTAGGGTCCTGATGGGTTGTAGTAAATAACATGAAGCTTCTTATCTTTTCGCTGTCCCAAAACAGCTCCCACTGCGAAATCGCTAGCATCATTCATTTCTTTGAAAGGGATCTCCCAGTCTGGTGGTTGGACTATTGGCATGCTGACAAGTGCCCCCTTGATTGTGTGGAAGGCCTCTAGAAAATCATCGTCAAAATGAAACTTCACTTCCTTGCAAAGCAATCGGGTTAATGGTCTAGCGATTTTGGAAAAATCCTTGATGAATCTCCTGTAGAACCCGACGTGTCCCATGAAGCTTATAATCCCCTTGACAGAATCAGGAGGTTGTAGACTACTCATCACCTCTATCTTTGCCTTGTCCACTTCGATGCCCTGCTCTGAAATCCGATGACCCAAAACAATCCCATCTCTGACCATAAAGTGGCACTTCTCCCAATTCAACACTAGATGTTTTTCCTCGCAGCGTTGTAACACCCTGCACAAATTAGAAAGACAGACAGAAAACGAGGATCCATAGACAGAAAAATCGTCCATGAAAACCTCCATTATGTCCTCAATCAAGTCAGTGAAGATTGACATCATGCATCGCTGGAATGTCGCTGGGGCATTGCACAAGCTAAATGGCATCCTTAGCCCAGCCGGGAGTGGTTTGAACTTGTTTTTTGGAGCTTTCAGCTCGCTCCACGGGTTAGCAAGAGGTGTAGGAGGACTCAGTGCCGGAGGCGTCTCTGCGGCTGCTTCCAGGCTGATGTATTCAACCATCTCCTCTATTGTCTGGCTCGAATCCAGCATCTTAGCATACCTTCTCGCATCATCACTCATGAACCCGTGTTCACTCTCCGTCCTTGTCAAAACAGTCTCCAACGGGTTATTTACTAAAATCTCTTCAACCACTTCGTCAGAGATCTCTAGCGAGTCATCAATTGAGAATGTCTGACCGTCTAACATAGGTTTTTTCAACATTTTGTCCATCTCAAACTTTATGAAAATGTCTCCCAGGTGGAGATATATTCGCCCATTCTTCACGTCTATTATGGCTCCTGCTGTACACAAGAAAGGTCTTCCCAAAATGAGAGGATCCCTCGGTTCTTCATCTAGCTCTAGAACCACAAAATCTGCAGGAACGAATGCATCTCCAATTCATACATGTACATCCTCAAGAACACCAACAGGAAGTTTCACAGAACGATCGGCAAATACTAAGGAGATCTTAGTTTGCTTGAACTTTGTGAATCCGAGTCGCTTAGACACAGAACATGGCATCAGGTTGACGCTGGAACCGAGATCACACAAGGAGCAAGCAAAGGTCATTGCCCCAATCTGCATAGAGAGAACGAATTTCCCCGGATCGCCAGCTTCTTCGGCATCTTGTTTTGGAGGACAGCACTACAATCCTTAGAAACCATCATGACACTGTCTTCAGCAGATACCTTACTCATCACCAAGCTCTTCATATACTTCGTCAATGAAGGTATCATTTGGATTGCGTCGACCAGAGGAAGCTTCACCACGAGATCTTTCAACATTTCCCTGCACTTCGCTTCTTCTAGGTCCTTGCGCGACTTCTTTTGACGAGTAGGGTATGGAATCTTCGGGGTGTAGACACGTGTAGGGGGTTGTACCTGTGGCTCTTCTGCAGCGTCTACATATGTGGAAAACTTCTCTTTTGGAGCTGTTTCTTCGCCATCCCCCTCTAGATCAATCATGACATCAGCATCCTTTTCTTTTCGTGCAACAGGTTCTAGCGCTTTTCCGCTTCTGAGTGTGATGGCGTTGACGAACTCGTTTCTTGGATTCTGCTCTACCTTCCTTGGGAGAACTCCTTGCGGCCTCTTAATTGCTTCGGCAGTTTGAGCAACTTGAGTGTCCAACTTCATCACATGAGTGCATACAACTTCGTACTTGCCGTTGAGATCGTTGTACATGTTATCAACCTTGACATTGATCTCCTTGGTGGATTGCTGTTGATTGAGCAGGAGTTGTTGCATAAGAGCCTTAAGCTCATCCTGGAAGTTATCCGCAGAACTCGCGGTAACTTGGAATGGGGCAGGCTTCGTCGGTTGGAATGCATTGAACGGCTGTTTCTGTTGGAATCCGCCTTGAAACTTGTTATGCCCTTGGAAACGCTGAGAAAAACCCGAGGCACCAGCGTTTTGCACAAAGGTTTTTCCTTGGGATTGTGGAGCTTACTGAGGGTAGACTTGATCTTGAGGATTCTCGACGTTGGTGTTCCTGTAGGACAGATTCGGGTGGTTCCTATAATTCTGGTTGAAACCTCTGTTCTACACGTAACCTTGTCCGCTGACGTAGTTCACCTCTTGCAGCTCATCAATCTCTTCCTCGGCGAATCTTTGACAGAGAATCGCATCGTCTGTCTCCTCGCAAGACTGCACACCTCTCTGATTTCCCTTCAGCAGCAAGATCACTTTCGCAGTCAACTCGTCTATCTTCTGTGAGTCCACACCATTGACACGTTTAGACATGTCATACTCGGGACATCGATTTCCGGAACTTGCAGCCAAGTTCTCTATCAACTGGTACGCTCCTTCCTTAGTCTTGGTCATGAAATCTCCATTGCTCGCAGCATTGAGGGCGTTTTTGTAGTCCCAGTCGACTCCATCGTAGAAGATGCTTAGGATCTGCTCATCCTAGTACCCATGATGAGGACACTCTCTGCGGTACTCTCTAAACCTTTCCCAAGCTTCACAAAAGGATTCCCCTGAATGCTGCTGGAAGGCAGCGATTGTGTTCTGAAGCGAGGCCGTCTTGGATTTGGTGCAGAAGTAATCCAAGAAGGTAGCTCTGCATTCATCCCAAGTAGTCAATGACCCAACTGGAAGTGACTTGAGCCATCTCAGTGCCTTATCTTCCAAAGAGAAAGGGAAGAGTTTGCACTTAAGGTAATCAGCTGGCACTCCATTCGATTTGGTAGTGCTGCAAATCTCTTCGAAATTCTCAATGTGATCCATGGGTTGCTCTGCAGGCAAACCATGGAACATGTGCTGCTTCACCAATGCAATCATTTGAGGTTTGATCTCATAATCTTGCCTCGTAATAGCTGGTGGACAAATGGCAGCTCTGTTCTGGTAAAAGGCATGAAGCGTGTCCAAATCCCCGATGGCCGACTGCTGCTGCGCCTGCTGTTGCTGTTGCATCTGCTGCGCCTGCTGTTGCTGTTGCATCTGCTGCACCAGTTGTTGTAACCTCCGAAGCTCGGCAGCTCCAGCATCATGTTGGTTGTCATTTGGATCGTCCATAACGACAGGATTTGACCTTGCTCTCCTACTCGTACGTTCTAACCGTGCTAGCTCTTGGTTGTCGAGCACAAGAAGGTTCTCAGAGCCCTTGCTTCTGGTAACTCTACCCAACTTTTGGTTAGTCACCTGAAATACACAAGAGAATAATATAAAATACGTTAGTAAACCTTAGACTAAATTTCAAATTCAGAATTGAAGGTAACGCTATTGGTCCCCAGCAACAGCGCCAAATTGATTTCAGTGTTTTCACTCAGTCAATTAATACTAAAGTTCACACTAACGCAATCATAACGGTTGTCAATGCAGTACTTTAGGATCGAATCCACAGAGACCAAGGTCACACTACGATTCTCACAATTAAAAAACTAAGCTAAGACAAGAATATGGTTGGTTTTGGAAAAGTAACGAAAGCAATTTAAAACGATCTAAATTCAATATGGGAAAACCGTTAGGTCAAGGGTTCACGAATCAGACAGCTATTTAAGGAATAATTAAACACAAGTTTCAAACTCAGACATAAATATTAACTAATCCACTTCCGTGCTCATGGTTACTAAACCTAGCACCCTAAAATCCTAACTTCCGTTGGCATAGAATTCTAGATCAGCCTTAACGAGTAGGTTTAATATGTTCACGAATCACCTTAACATCAACTTCCGCAGGCTAAGGACAATTCGCTCGCTTTTGTTCTTTCTAGCAACCTAATACACTTCCGCGCTCTTAGGTTAAGCCCTAGTTCATAGACGTAGCGGTCAGCTCAAGCCTAAGCAATAAACACAACGATAAGCGAAAACCACAAAAGATAAATCTCTATTTGTGTCTAATTCAATGATTCATGGATCCCCTTGAAACCCTAAACCTAACTAATGAACTACTCAGACATGGAAACATAGAGCAAGCAAAGATATGAAGAAGACATAGTATAGATTAAGAGAGAAAGGGTTTAGAATTCTTCTCAATAGATGCCAAGATTCTTCTCCAAAGCTTACAATGATCAAAAGCAAAAAGTCTGAATAGAATAATGCGCGGTGAAAAGTGTCTGTAAAAAGCGGTGCCGTCAAAGAGGTTAAAAATAGAGTATATATAGGTCCTAGGTCGGATTAGGTCACAATAGGCAGTTTTTAGGGCAAAACAGAAAAATCAGAAGTTTCATTTTTCTTCTCGTCGGCCTGTATCGATCAATGCACTCCTTGTATCGGTCGATGGCAGTTTCTCTGGACACGTTGCATCGATCGATGCACTCACTGCATCGATCGATTGCCGATTCTCTGGACCTGTTGCATCGATCGGCTGCATCGACCGACTCCATTCTGCATCGGTCGATTGGGAAATCTCTGGTGGTGTTGCATCGGTCGATGCACTCCTTGCATCGACCGATTCTGGTCTTTTCTTCACGGTTCCATACGTTTTTGCCCTCGTAACTCCAATTTCTTCCTTAAACGCCTTTAACAAAGAAGACCTCCTCACGGAGGTTGTAATGATAATGGCTTCTTTTTGCGTGGAATACTCGCGGCTTCAACAAAATGCGCAAACACAATGCTATTTGGTCATGGATTTGTTCAACAAAACTTATGTTTTGTTGCCTTGTGGAAACTCGTGTCCAAGAAGAATTTTCACAAGATATTATAAACTATACTTTCCCGGGTTGGAGTTACGTTACAAACTACAACTACCATCGTATTGGAAGAGTTTGGATAGCCTGGTCTCCCTCTGTTACAGCAACAACTCTGTATAAGAGCCCTCAACTGATTACTACTTCGATTCGTACTCCATCTGGAGAAGAATTTTTGGTCACCTGCATTTACGCATCCAATTTCAGACGAGATCGTACTATCCTCTGGGACGAGATCAGAGAAATTCGAGACCAGTTTTCAGCTAGAAATATTCCTTGGGTCCTCTTGGGTGACTTCAATGTGATACTATCCTCAGACGAACACTCACACTGACACAACCGCTTTTTTTTTTTTTTTTTTTTTTTTAAACAGAAATAATTAAACAACATAAGAACAAGTTCTACAGCTTACACAAGCTAACGGTTTTATAACAGTAAAAGCAACAACAACAACAAAACCCCGGGTCCTAATCATCCCCTCTTCACTGCCTCGATTCCACGATCACGCCTTATCTTTACATGCATCGACATAAGTGATGCATCAACATTTGGCTAACCAAATGCTGAGTGAGATTGATCCTCCCAACAACAGGCTAACAACAAGCACGACTAAACCAACGCCTAGCAATTCTAATCCAAGAAAAGCTAAACACACAACCTGAAAAGTAAACACACAACACGCTTTCAAAGTACAACCAACAACTGGTATCGACCGATACACCCCTGGTATCGATCGATACCCAAACAAAAACAAGTCTCCCGACAAGGGACTGGTATCGACCGATACACCCCTGGTATCGACCGATACTAACAAGGGGCCGGTATCGACCGATACACCCCTGGTATCGATCGATACTACCCTGCAACGAACAATCTTCACGAAATCTAAACCAAGAATCGCCACAAACTCATCAATCAAACTTCACACAAGCTTAATTGCTAACCTTTGGTCACAACTCACCTTAGATCGGATGGATCTAGCTCTAGAATGACTTCCCCGAGCTCAAGATCGACCTCCCTTTCACGCCAAAACCAAGGTCTTCCAACCTCTTCTTCAAGCTTCTCCCCAAGTTCAAACTCTCTTGATCTCGCAAGATCCTAGCTTCACCAAGCTCTTTCTTTCCCTTCTTCTCTCTCTCTCTCTCTCTCACGCAAGACCAACTCCCTTTTTCTCCCGAGAAACGATGGTTATCCGTAAGAAGAGAAAAGGAAGAAGACAATAAGGAAAACGATTTAAGACACCCCGCACGGTATCGATCGATACAGGATGGTATCAATCGATGCACCCCGGACTGGTATCGACCGATACTCACCTAGTATCGATCGATACTACCCCCGGAACAAACCCGAATTAATTATTTCACCCCAATAATCAATTCTTCCGGAACGCGGGCGTTACACACACTCTCTTCAAACCCTGGGCGATCAAGGAGGAATGACAGATTTTCAATTGCTTGTCTCTGAAAGCGAGTTAATGAATCTGAGTTATGTTGGATCAAAATACACTTGGTAGAATCACCGTGATGAAGACCCAATAGGTAAAAAGCTCGACCATGCTCTAGTAAACGAAGCATGGTGCACTAATTTTCCCAATTCTTATGCGAGTTTCGAGGCCAATGGTATCTCGGATCACGCCCGTTGTGTCGTCTACATAGATAGCTCTTCCGTTACGGGCAAACGACACCATTTCCGATTCTTCAACTACTTTACTGAGCATCCAGAATTTCTGAATGCGATATCCCGTGGTTGGGAGAACACAAAACCTCTGTTTCACTCCAGATTGGCTATGCACTTACTCCACAAGAAACTGAAAATTCTCAAGCCAATTCTTCAGACGTTAAACAGAGAAAGATATGGAGACATATCTCGCAAGATCCGAAAAGCTTTCGAATTACTGTGTGAAAGGCAGAATCATATGCTGCTCGATCCTACCCCCGAGAACTCGGCAGCAGAGACGGAAGCTTCAAATAACTGGATCCATTTAGTAAATATAGAAGAGCAATTCTACAAGCAAAAATCCCGAATAACTTGGCTAAAGCATGGAGATAGAAACACGGCCTTCTACCATCGCATTTTCCAGACAAGAAAGGTAAAAAATGCACTAAGAATTCTGATTACAGAAGATGGAACCAGTTTCACATATCCGAATGGTATTAAGGAGGAAGCAGTAAACCACTTCAGGCAATTCCTCCAATTACAATCGCATCAATCAGACAATTCACTTATAAATCTCTCGGAGCTGATATCTTACCGATGTAGTCCGCAACTCGCAGAGATTCTGACCAGGTCTATCTCGGAAGAAGACATAAAGAAGACTTTACAATCGATGCCCTCTAATAAAACACCTGGTCCTGATGGTTATACGAAAGAATTTGTTCTAGCGGCATGGTCGATTATAGGGGCAGACGTCACAACGGCTGTTCAATCTTTTTTCATGGAGTCAACGCAACAATCCTAACCCTTGTTCCAAAAATTGTGGATGCACAGCGTATGAAAGATTTTCGTCCCATTGCTTGTTGCAATATTCTATACAAGATCAACTCGAAGCTCCTTGCTCACCGGTTCAAGTTGATTCTGCCCTTCGCCATAAACCAAAATCAGAGTGCTTTTATTCAAGGCCGTCTTTTATTGGAAAACGGTTACTAGCTACAGAGCTAGTGAAGGACAATCACCAAAACTCGATCTCACCCCGATGGGCGCTGAAAATTGACATCTCAAAAGCTTTCGACACTGTTCGATGGGATTTTATTATTGCAGCTTTGAAAGCAATGGAACTACCGGCCCTCTTCATCCACTAGATTAAAAGCTGTATCACTACTCCGTATTTCTCTGTCTGTGTCAATGGGGAGATTGAGGGTTTCTTCCCAAGCACGAGAGGCCTAAGACAAGGTTGTTCCCTTTCTCCTTACCTCTTCGTCATTGCAATAAACGTTCTATCTCTTCGTCTGAACAATGCAGCTCTGAGCGGAAGAATTGGCTACCATCCTTCTTGTCGAGAAATAAAAATGAATCATCTAAGCTTTGCAGATGATATGCTGGTATTTATGGAAGGTTCAAAAAGTTCTCTTACAGCGACAGTTGAAGTACTAAATGATTTCAGCAGAGAATCGGGTTTATCAATTAACGCTGCAAAGTCCTCTATTTATATGGCGGGCGGTTTACCCCCTTGCTCGAAACAAAAGTTACAAATCTGGAAATACCAATTGAACAGCAACCAATCAGATACTTGGGACTGCCTCTCACGACGAAGAGCATGAAGCGTCTTGACTACGAGCCTCTAATTGACAAGATTCAGACTCGTTTGATGAGCTGGGCAAGCAAATCACTATCCTTTGCAGGCAGATTGCAACTAATTCAATCAGTCATCTTCAGCATCACAAACTTTTGGAGTTCAGTGTTCCGATTACCTAAGAGATGTTACAACACAATTGAAAGTATGTGTTCGGCTTTCCTCTGGTCGGGCTCTCCGCACTCAACGACAAAAGCGAAAGTTTCATGGGAAGATGTTTGCGCTCCAAAGCGAGAAGGAGGTTTGGGTATAAGAAGGCTTCAAGATGTCTCTAGGGTCTTCTCATTGAAGCTAATTTGGCTGCTAATCACAAACTCAGGATCCCTTTGGGTTGCTTGGACGCGTCATTACCTTCTTAGAGACACGTCGTTTTGGGACGTAAGAGAATGTACTAAGGGATCGTGGATCTGGAAAAAAAACTTCTCAGAATAAGACCTTTGGCCTATGATTTCATCAAAACGGAGATAAAGAATGGACAATCAACATCTTTTTGGTTTGATAACTAGACAATGATGGGTCGGCTAATAAACATCACGGGTGATGTAGGGACTCGTCTCCTTGGTATTCGTAGAACAGCCACGGTCTCTGACGCAGGAACTGATTCTGCTTGGATCAGGACTCTTCCTCCGCCGGATCCCTCGGCTGGACCAGATATTCATCTTTGGAAACAAGGTATTGAACTGTATAACAAAAGCTTCTCAACTAAAAAAACTTGGGAACAAATCCGCTTGTCGAAACCATTGGTTCAATGACACAAAACTGGATGGTTTGCTGAAGCTATCCCTCGCCACTCATTCATAGTGTGGCTGGCGGTCCGAGACAGATTAACCACATGAACACGCACCAGATGTTGGAGAATAATTCAAGCTTGCACACTCTGCGGAGAGATCAATGAATCGCGAGAACATCTGTTCTTTGCTTGCCCTTAATCCTACACAATCTGGACAACGCTCTGCGCAAGACTCTTAGGTAACCGTATTTCTCCAGACTGGAACAGAACATTGCTATCTCTTACCAGAAATCGACTACATCAACGGGATGCTCTGCTTATCAAAATGGTATTCCAATCCACGATTTATGGAATTTGGAGAGAACGCAATGGAAGAAGACACCAAAAACCGCAGATGTCTCCTCTCGCTTTGGCTCGTCTGATTGACATAGAGATGAAGAATCACTTATCAACATTCACGATAAGGTCAGCTCCGGCGAGAAACAACCTCCTTCAACGATGGATGGAGAAGGGATTCCAACCCGCGAGCTGATTGGTACTTGAAGATCTGGCTCCCTCAAAAACAATATCAATTTCATCTCGAGTAATTGAGTAGTATTGATTTCGATCCTGATTTCCAGTTTTTTGCATGTCCTTTTTAAGGTCCATTATCGAACAGCCCAAATAGATCTGCTTTGTAAATATTTTTTTTCTTGTTGATCAATGAATTTTCACATTTCAAAAAAAAAAAAAAAAAAAACATCGCCTGTAGCCACAGAAACAATCAAACATCGACTCATGTTTGTAACATTATCTGTTAATTTCCAAGATGAGAAATAGCTACCTTGGTTAAAGTTTGTCGATTGATATGCTTGAGCCCTTGATAAATGCCAACGAGATTAATCGTGGAGAAAATTGGATATAGAAAAAAGGTAGCCTTGCATGCAGTCTAGCACATTTAGCAAGTCAGGAGATTCTGCAACGATCTCGCGAATGAAATAACTCAAACTGTACAAGAACCATCTAACCTTTGGGTTTTTTGGAAAAGCATATTTAGAAGAACCGCCAGTAGGAGACCAAGGTTATCAAAACACACGGTTTGAATCTGAAAATTTACGACTAAAATCAGGTCATGTATATGATACAAACGATAGAAAATATGACTAGGTTTCTGAAAAAAAAGACAACATGTGCCTTTGCAGAGAGTTCACCGAGGTTATCCGCTACAGCAAAACTTCGATGCACAGCAAATCTGAGACATTATAAATCCTAGATCCCGTCGATGCTTGGATCTAAATCGCCGCAATCGAATAGACGGAGCATGGTTCTGAGAGGCGTGAGTGTTTCCGGTGAAACTTTGCTCCGTCGTCTTCGTCGTTAAAGGAGGCTTGAGAGGAGAGAAGACGAGGAAGAGCAATCTTTTTTTTTTTGAAACATGAGGAAGCCTAATCAATCGGAGAGAAAGAATAATCTTTGGAAGGAAGGACTGAGATTTTGCAACGTCACCAATCCGAGTGATCCCTCCACATTGGCTCTCCACTTTTATGAATAATATTTTATATTCTGTAGTTTATGAGTTATTTATTTTTTAACTAACTTTAATTTTTTAAGGGATTTATAATGATAGATTTTTTATTTATAGTATAAATAATAATTTATACTATTTTACGTTCTTAATATGAAACAATAATTTGTTGTATTTTCATTTTTTTTAATTGAGAAATATAAAAAAATCTTACAAATGTAAATCCATATACCCTAAATCAAACACTTATTAATCCTAAAATATATTATATTTCTATTGTTAATAGAACTAGAAAAAAAAATATCCTAAACCTTATACCCTTATACCCTAAACTCCAAACTCTATGCCCTAAACTCTAAATCAAAGACTCACTAATTTTTCCTCTTTTTTTAAATTTTGTAATAGTTTTTTCTATTCTATTTCTTCGTATGGAACAATAATTTGTTGTATTTGTTTTAATTAAAAAACAAAAATTACAAGTGTGAATCCCTATACCCTAAACCAAACACTCATTAATCCATAAAATTATTATTTCTATTGTTAATAGAACTAGAATTTTTTTATTTCAAACCCTATACCCTTATACCCTAAACCCCAATCCCTATGCCATAAACTCTAAATCAAAGACACACTAACTTTTCATTCTTATTTTTAATTTTGTAATAACTTTTCTATTCTATTTTGTGTTCTTAATATGAAACAATAATTTTTTGTGTTTTCTTTTTTTTAATTGAAAAATATAAAAAAATATCTTACAAGTGTGAACCAATATACCTTAAATTAAACACTCATTAATCCATAAAAATTATTATATTTCTATTGTTAATAAAACTAAAAAAATAATTTCAAACCCTATACCCTATACCCTAAACCTTATGCCCTAAACTCTAAATCAAATTCACTAACTTTTATTTTTTATTTTGTATTTTGTATTTTGTAATAGTCTTTTCTATTTTGTTTTATGTTTTTAGTATTAAACAATAATTTGTTGTATTGTTTTTTAATTGAGAAATAAAACAAATTTACAAGTTTGAATACATATACCCTAAATCAAACACTCATTAATCCATAACAAATTATTATATTTTTTTTTATTTTGTAAACTTAATTTTTGGTATCGATATATGCAATGATACAATCCTTCTCACAACATCCTTTAACATTTCCTATAAGATACAATCCTAGAATCAGTCATTGGATGGTACAAAAGAAACACATTTATATTCAACTTTTTCGTTTCCAAAATTGATACTGTAACAAAAACTCTCTTCGTCGATGAGGGCAATGCTGAAATGAGATTCTTCACACAACCCAAGACTCAAGCTCCGAATCCCCGACAAAACGACACGAAAACCCTAAAACAAAATACCAATCAGAAAAATCAAAACAAAACAGAAAAGACAAACGTCTGAAACACAAACCTTTTTTCTTAGCAACGTCGCTAAAAACGTATGGAGTCACGAAAGGACGTCTTAAACTATCAATTTGAGTCTCGTCGGAGCCAAAGAGAGGAGATCTGAGACCGCTAGCGTCAAAACAAACTATAGCAAAAGACAGCTTAGAAATACCTAACGAATTACGCAAACATCCGATGAACTAAAAGATCAAAACACAAAACAAAAAACGATTTAACATATAAAGAACACTACTAAAAAGGTACCTGATGATGTGCGCTCCCAACTGATCATAACTTTCGATGGATTAGAAAACGCGTATCTAGAAGAGCACATAGATAGATTAGCTTCCAAAAGAATAAACATGCTAGAGAAAACCAAAACGGAAGACGTTAACTACGAAGAATAATCGCCTAAACCCTAAAATAATACGAAAGAAAAAAAGAGCACATGAAGAATACGACAGTAGAAACCATATATTTATACGAAAACGATTTAGTGTTTAGGTGATTTGCCATTTTGTTTCTTTACGATAAGCATGGACACGATCAAATATTCCTTTATTATTATCATAAACGCGTTTTTACGTTTTTATATATCATATATAACGCCAAAAACATAGATTCGATTTTATCATTCCATTTCCCAAAGATTCTATTATTTTATATTAAGAAAACTTCCATTTCGGATAAAATCTGTTTTTACCTCAAATAATTAATTCAATAATGGGGTAACCAAAAAAAAAAATATCTAAAAGAATCGAGGGATTCGAACCTGCCACATGTGAGAAGAAAATATAGATCTCGAACCAACACAGCCACCGTATATTTTTTTTATAAAACAATTGACCGCCATGTATATATTATATTGTAGACCAACAAAACTGGTTTGGGCCCCTTCCTTTTCAGGCCCGATTCTGATCCATATCTCTTTTTTTTAATCACGGAATATTGCCTTATTTAATTATAGGCTAACCAATTAGATTAGATTAGATTATTTTCACTAACCAATCATATTATATCGTTTTCATTAATCAAAACGACAGCAAAAAGTGATCTTTGAACCACAGCTCAAATCACTTCACAAAAAGTGAGCTTTGAACCACAGCTCAAACGACACCAAATACCTAGCCTCGTTTGTCTTGGTTTGATCCTTTTGATGAGAAGTTCACGTTTGCACTAAATGAATTTAGAGAGCTAGTTGACCTGATTTTTGGATTTTGAAAGTTTATATTTCGTATGACGGATACCGTGCACTAGTGTTACGGAATCTTCTAGTGAGAATTTTCTAGGCTAGGTTGCGTTTGATGTAGTTCGATGGTCATGGTTTAGAAGGACGGTCTCCAAGATTTCTAGTTCCCTATGATTTTTGTTTGATCATTTCCAAGCTTAAGTTTTGTTTTGTTTGAGGACAAACAAAGGACAAACAAAGGCTTAAGTTTGGGGGTGTGATAACACCGTATTTTTACCCGTTTTACTATCTATTTAAGAACAGTTTAATAAGTGTTTCATTCGCTTTTCTATGTTTTTATTACGGTGTTCGCATATTTGTAGTTTTAAGACTCTTTTCAGGTTACTTAGGCGAAAGCATTGCAAATTGGAGAAAAACCAAATTTTCGGCTCAAAGTCAAACCGTCAGAAGTTCAATTGCCAAAGAGGTTCTTCTCACCGTCTGATATTCAAGAAGAACCAACTACCTTTCCATTCCAACAGATTTGGGGACGATCCAACGGTTTAATCAAAAGATATATGAAGATCAAGACGTCCCATCAGGCCACTCCCAGAAGCATTCCAGCCGCGGCCAAGAGGCAATCCGCCGCGGCGAGGAAGCCTCCACCCGCAGCCAGACAAGTTGGACCTGCGGTGGAAGCAGTTTCATCCCGTAAGCCCATTTTGTAAGGCCTGTTCAATGCCCGTCAGTTAGAGCTCAAGACCTATAAATATGCCTCTTAGAAGACCTAATTTCGTGTGATTGCTTTTACACCATTTTTAGTTTAGTTTTGTTCTTGCTTTTTCTCTTAAACCCTTGTTCTTTACTTTTCGAGATTGGTGAAGAGGTTCTCACTGGACTTAGTTCTTAAAATCGTGAGGCTCCTTCATTAATCTCCTGCAATTTATTTAATCATGATTTTCGTTTCTAGTATGCGCGAGTAGTTTTATTGTTGGGTTTAAAGGAGTTATCAAAGGGGAATTCTATGTTCGATAAGGATTTCACAATATAAAACCCTAGTCGATTTCTAGAGCTCTTTCTTATAGATAGTTGTTAATGCTAAATCTAGCGTCATGAACTAGAGGTGTTTCATAGGTGTTAAGTACCACCAAAAGTGGTGGATCTAAAAACACCCGAATCGTTTATCTATAAGAGCATGTGCATCGTAAGATTTCGAAAGTATACTTACGGAGTGCCGTGAACTAAGAAGAACCAGCGCGAACAACACGATTTTCCGCGCGGCCAGAGACGAAAGCTACTGGTCGAGTGTATAGATTGTTGGTGCGTAGGATGTACGAAAGTAGGCTACGCCGTTTATTCTGTTCAGTTCGTAGAGTTGAAATCTAGAAACAGTTACTATGAGCTTAGGGACCGTGATTGAATCGAGCATACCCCTAGATATTCTTGTCGACCCAACACCGTTTTATTATTGTTTACAAATTGTTTTTTCTCTTTAGTTTATGCCATCGATTTTCTTAGGTTATTTTACAAGCAATTTTCCATTTTTACGTTCTTTACAATTTTCGTGACAAAACCCCTATAAAACTTATTTTTGTCTTAGACTTCCTTGCTTTTCTTTGTCTAAGGTCGCGCAGAACAGCTCTCTCTCCCTGTGGATCGATACCTAAAGTATTACGACACACGTCTATGCACTTGCAGAACTTTTAGGTTTATAAATTTTAAACCGAGAGTTTGGACTGTAATCCATTCGCATCACGAGGCAGGGAGACCTAGAAATGCTATTTGAATTTAGTAAATACTGGTAAATTAAACACTTTCGACAACAGTTGTTAGACACTTTAGGTTAGACACTTTAGAGATAACAGATTTCAGCTTGTACATATAAAACCAGGTTTGGCCGATCAGTGGCGATGGAGATGGATTCAACTCTTTTGCTTGTGCAAGAACTGTGTCGCTAACGGCCTTTGCTTCTTCAAGTGAACACCTATGTGTCCAAATCCTGTGGACATGTAGCATAGCTCGATAATAATCTCCACTACATACGAATATTATTGGAATGAGGAATGCAACATGGCGAGACTTTGAAGACATCGGGAGAAGTAGCTTCAACGCACCATTGTAATCATGTTCAACCATTGCTAGGCGGATACCTTCAAGATAAGCAGAATTTGGGATTTGTTCTTGACTATAGGAGAGAAAAACAGTACGATATGGTGAGGAAATATGTAACAGCGAAGGATCTGCAAAGAAGTCAGGCAAGGATCTGCTAAGAAGGTTTGAGCAAATGCTGGGAAATAGCCAATTAGAAGAGGCGGAAAAGATTGTATAATAATGGGTGGGCCACATAAGGAAGGAGGGAAAAGAGGCATTAGATGGGTAAACATTGAAAAGGAGGTTAAAGGAGAGACGATAGTAATTCAAAGTGATTAGGTTAAAAAAAATGAGTAGCTGAAAATGGTAAGTTAAGAAGAAGAGGTGAAATCCTTTGAACAGGAAGATGAAAAAGATTGAATCGACACATGTACTAGAAAGCAGAAGAGAGATGCACATGTAGACATGGCTCAATAAAGAAATAAATATATAAAAACGGTGGGGGTTAAAAGTAGTGGAGACAAACAATGACATAAATAGGAGTTGACATGATAGATCAAAAAGTAGATAGTTAATATATATATAGGAAATGATAGATGTGAATTGTAATAAAATAGAAAAAAAAAATATATATATATATATATATTATTAAATTGAAGGTCTCGAGAGAAGTTGATGGATGGGATATGTGAAAGTGAGAGAACTACTTTAAAGGACAATGTAATAAGAAAATGAGGTGGTTGACGAAACGGAGGGACGTTTGAATTGTAGATAAAAATGGTTTTGGGAACAATATATTCAAGAAATATGAAAGATCTTCCTGTGGACATAAGGAAAAAAATATGGTTAAATGCCACTAATAGGTGGGACCGTAGTTGATTGACAAATACAGACATGACAATACATGCATAGGAGACTAAGCTAAAAACATCAGGTTTATTAATTGGGAATAATAACGCGGAGTGATGTTATGTCAGTTAGATTAAATCGCAACAAATTGGGAATAAAGTAGAAGGTGTTGCATGTTCTGATTAAGTTTAATGACAACAAGAAATTCAAACGAGATTGAATCGAAACCTAATATAGTACATTAGAAAAGGTACCAGAGTAAAACAAAAGTAGCAGTGGCTCAACCAAAATACAAAAGCTGGTTCACAAAAGATCATAGGACGTGATAAGGCTAGTTCGGAGAAGCAAGAAATAAGCCTAGTGTCCACCAAAAACATGTAGTGGAAACTGTAGAAGGTAAAAGGGAGGTTCATTTCAAGGACGAATACAATTTAGTAATTTAACATAAAGGTCAACAGCGTATTTCTAACAGAAGTTGGAGATAACGCGGTCACTGAAGGACGCCATTTCTGATTGAGGGTAACCTAAACTGTGCATTCCAAGCAACTTGGCGACAACAATGCCGCAGTCATCAGGCTTGGTAACCTTGAAATAACCGTCTCCCCGTAAGCACCTAAACTCCTTTGGCACAAAATTAAGTTGCATCTCTGGGCCATAAAGGTCTTTAAGGAGAAACGGCAGCATCTCACACAGGAGTTGCATTATCTTGGATACAGCTTGATAAGTAAACAAAGGGAGTGCATGATCAATGACCTCAATAAAACGGGGCTTCAGATGAATGACCAAGCATACCCAATGGTCATCTTCCCAAAGCATAGGAGAATAGACGGTCACTACAAGAAAACACAGTTTTTGCAACCTACAAAAGAGTCCCAAATTGGTTGCGACCATTTTGGAACAAAAAAACTTAGTCGTAAATATTTGGTCGCTAAATAAATTGGTCGCAAAACGGACGCTCTCCTATGACTAATATGTGACTCCCACTATCAGTCGTAATTTTAGAGACTAATATGTGACTCCCAATATCAGTCGTAATTTAGAGACTGATTTGCGACTACCAGTAAAAAAAAAAAAAAAAATTAAAATATCCATTCAATATCCCAAAATTAAAATTCCGATTCAATATCCGAAATATCAAAAACCAAAATATCCAAAAATATCAAAAAAACAATTGTGATATCGTCGGCTTCAACTCCGTCGTCCACGTGTACTTCCTCTCCCCCGGACCTTCGATCTCCACTATTGTCACCTGCATTGCTTTCATCCAAACAAAGTTTTGGACATGAGTCGACTCGATAGGTTTCGGTTTTGTCTTTAAGACACTATAAGTAGTATACCATTTGCGTTTGTTCTTCAAGACAGTGGAAGAAGATGGATTGCTGTGCCAGTTCCTCTTTTCTTGATTGATGAACCAATTGTTTATCTGCTTTATCTGCAAACCTGTCTCCTATACCAACCTTGCCTTATCTTCCTCCTGCAAAATCAATAATTTATATGTTCACTGTTTATTACTTGGGAGTGTCAAGTTAGAAAGAGATTTGGGATGAGTGAGAGAGAGAACTCACAGTAGGATAAGGCCATTTCGAATGAGATTGCCACCATGCCTTGAGAACAGAGGTGGTGTCTCCTGGTAATTTCCCAGCTCTTCTCTTCCTCAGTATCTCCTCTCTTATGTCTACTATTTTCTCCTTGTAACCCTTTTCACACCAAACAAAACTTCTACTTTTTTAACATCATTCATGCCATATACTTACTACTTGATTCTGAACATAAATAAACTGTACATAGCTCAAAAAATGATAAGTATTGGGTCTTGTAGAAGATGAGAAAAAAGGTATTGACTAGTTTTGCTTATTACCTGTTTGAGTTCATGTTTGAGTTCATAGCTTGACTTTGCTCAGGTGATTAGTTGAAGCGAGGTTGAGAACTCACTCCCATGTAAGCTCCACAGGTAGACACCTCCAGATTCAGAGTTCTGCTCAGCATGCTCTCTATAACCTCCTTTCTTTTCTCTTTCAGCTCTGGAGTAAGAATAACTCTAGCCTTGGCGAATGGTCTCGAGGCTCCTTTGTGCTCACCTTGTACTCGATCGAGTCTCCATCACACTTCTGAGGGATCAAAGTGACTTGGGCAGCACTTTCGACTTTCTTGCTCTTCGCTTTCTTCTTTGTTGCTTTAGCCTTCTTAGCAACCTTCTTGGTGATGCTGGGAGGTTCATCCGAAACGGTCGCGACCTTTGGCTCATAGCAAGGCTCATCCAGCAGATCGATCATCATCGTCTCGCCGGCAACAGTGGTGATGCATGAGACATGTCTGGGTGTTCTTCTAGAAGGGATGGCGTCATAGTAGACCTCGTCGTCAATGTAAGAGAATGAGATTCTCTTGTTCGGTGTGTCCATGATCGCGCCAGCAGTAGCCATAAACGGTCTTCCCAAAATTAAAGGAACCTTAGATCCTTCGCTCATCTTCACAACCTGAAAACCAGACAGTCTCCTACTTCGACTGGCAAATCGAGGATCGTAGCATAGGGAAGTGAGCTGGTGGAGTTTGCGTATGTGAGAAGTGTCTTGGGAGATCCCATATCAGCTTTCAATTTCTCCGCATTCTCCCTTGACATGAGGTTGACACTAGACCCTGAGTCAACAAGGGATTCCTTGAACTTGACTCCAGAGATGGAGCATGGAACTGAAAACTTTCCTGGGTCTTCCCTCTTAGTCAGCTGCTTAGGTGGAGGTGGTGTACTTCTGGCCTTGATGAAGAGTGCCTTGATCTCTTCCTCAGTTTCTCTGTAGTTGTGGAAGTAACACTCCAAAGGACGGTTTTCAAAAGCTTCTTCAAAAGATATAGTGCTGGGAATCCTCCTGACCATCTTCTCAAAAGCGAGCAACTTCTCCGCAGTTATGGGTTTCATGAGATGTCTAGGTGATATAGGATATGACACCCTAGGCTTGTAAACCCTTTCCTCGACAATCTTGGGTGTTTTCTCAATTTCTGGATCAGTCTGCGAGGGGTGTCGATCGACACTAGTGGTGGTGTCGATCGACACGGGCGGGTTTGAAACGACTCGAGCATGTGTCTGGGCGGGTATCGATCGACACTGGCTGGTGTCAGTCGATACAGGGGGATTTTCAGAATCCCAATCGTCATCTTCAGCTTGGTGTCGATCGACACAGGTAGTGGTGTCGAGCGATGCTTGTTGCTTCAAAACGTCCTTGGCAGATCCTTGGACGGGTATCGACCGATGCTGGGTGGTATCGATCGATACTGGGGCGATTTCGGGAGCCTCATCGTCGTCATCTTCAGCAAGATCGACGAGATTCTTTACAGTTGGGCCAATTTTCACTCCTGGATCGACCTCTTCATCACTTCTCGAGATGATTGCATTGACGTGTTCATTCTGTGCATGAACCATCTTTCCCTTGACAGCTGCTGCAGTCTGAGCTACCTGAGTTTCCAGCATTTTCTGATGAATGTTGAGAGCCTCGATTTTCCCATTCAGATCGGTGTACAGAGCATCCAACTTCCCATTAAAGCTCACCGTCATCTTCTCTTGCCCTTGAACCAGCTGTTCAAGCATATCCTCGATCTTACTCTCAGGAGTCTTGGCAGGTACCTGCTGATAGGATGAACTCCCATAGTTCCTTGTGTAACCACTGCTCTGGAAAGGTTTCTGGCTAAACTGATTCGACCCAGGACCACCTTGATAACCCTCAGATTTGAATCCTCTTTGCTGAAAGTTGTTGTTGTAGTGATTTCTCTGACCTTGAAAACAAGAACCACTAACGTAGTTGACATCCTCTACCTCATCCTCCTTGAAAACCTCGACATTATCAGCAAAGTGAACAGCCTTCCGCTGCTTGCTCATCAACAAATTATGCACCGAATCCAATCCAAATCGGGTACTCAGCTACACAAGCTTCTGTTTTGCTCCAAAATGCTCCAATAAGCTCCAATATCTCCAATTATGCTCCAAACATGCTAAAACCTGTAAAATACTCTAAAACACTACAAAATAGTATAAAGACTCTATAAAATGGACCTATATCATGACCTAAAAGGGGTAAAAACCATGATATATCAGCTGCGATGTAGACAATGAAAAAAAACAAGTTCCAGAATAACCAGCCAATACCACAAAACATTTCAGATATCAAGGTTTGGTAAGTTAGACTAGAGTTGAAGGAAAATACCAATGATTTTCGTAAAGGAGAAGCTGGAGGTGCTTTACCTTTCTTTACTAGTGATTTTTTTGGTGGTGGAAGAAGCTCAAGAGAAGAACTTGGAACTGTTGTAGGATTAATTATTGGAGAAGTAGGAACTGATCTTTCTTCCATTTGAGCCATATATTTGCTCTTGACTTGGTAACAAACTAGCTTGGTCATATTCATCCCTCGACCCATTGCCCTTAGGTCCTAAGATTTGTGAGAGTAGATCTTCCTTGGGATTTGTCATTGTTGATGATGTAGGACAAGCTTCAACCTCTTTTGCCTTCCTCTTACAGAACACAAAGTCATACTCATCATTTGTATTCAAAACATAAAGTCATCAAGCATAGTAAAGTTAACAGAAAATTCTAAACTTACTATCTTCTCAGCAGCATTTGTATTCACAGGTGTACCATCTTTTCTGGTACGCGACTTGACCCACACTTTCATCCTTGTCACCCAAGAAGGATCTTCACTACTTTGTTTCTGTGAAAAAACAAAATCAGATCCAATTCCATTTTGAGAACTCAATAATACAGTGACAAGAAGTAGGCTTACCATTTCTTCTGTCAGCCTAACCATTCCATTACGGCTACAAGTGTGAGGAATCTGATTCTTCCTTCTCTCCTTGTATATATCACTCACAGCCTATAGTTGAGGAGCATAGTTAAAAACCAATAAACAATCTAAAATCATAAAATATATAACAGTCCATACCTTAAACGATGAGCTAGTTTTCTGGTTGATAAACTTGCGCCAGTCCAGCGGAGCAATATTCTTGGGTCTCAGATCCATCCTCTCCTTCATGTTCTTAGCATTCCGGATTTGTGTGACTATGCGAGATTTGGAAGACCTCCAAATACAGCCCATCTGCTTAAACACATCAGTTTTTTGGTACTCTTCATCCAATTCAAACCTTGCCTGTATTCAATCACCAGAAAAAACAAACTTAAACAGAGAAGAAATATTAAAATATCCATAAGAAATATTTGAGCTGTAACATTACCTAAATAGATTTCCACAACACTGTCCTCACTTCTTCGCCAATCTTTCTCCAATCATCAATTGTATAAGGAACGTGTTCCCTCACCAAGGGACCTAGGTATGACGACAACTTCACTGACCCTTGACCACACGGTTCACCAAATTCATTGAAGTTCACTTGTTCACGTATACTTGGATAATTGGCTACGTGTTTCATCTTTGTTGGTCCTCGCTTTCTCTTACTTGGAGGTTCAACTGGCTCCTTGTCATTCTCAGTGACATTCTCTCGGTCATCATCATTCATTCCTCTACTCGCTTCAGCCTCTTCTTCCTCACCATCCTTCTGTCCTTCTTCTTCATTCATATTAGATTCTTGATCTTTCTCTTCTGCATAGTTTCCTTCAGTAACACCTGCCTCATCATTACCAATAGATTTCTCTTCAGCAGCTGGTTGCTCTTGCATCTCTGCATCAGCTAGCTTTGTCTTTTTTCCCCTTCGGTACATAGTACGAACCATCTAGAAGACAAGTTCAACAACACACAGAACCAGCAAACAACACATAGAATCAGCAAACAACACACAAACATCAAACAAGACACAAAGTCATCAAACAAGACACATTAAACTCTTTCAGACAAATATCCCTTCACAATCAGCTCTGGCATTCCGAGCTGCCTCATCTAAGTCATCAATATCCATGTCAACATGTGTCGGCAATGGCCCAACATCTGCATTTGCATCTTCATCATCTTCCCCGCTGTATCTTCTTGAAGGTCCTCTCATGACAACATATCAACTCGATGCTTCATCTTCCCTTGAATAGAAAACTTGCTTGTCCTGAGAGGCTAAAATGTATGGATCCCTTGCAAATGATACTTGGCTTTGGTTGAGGTTTACAAGCGTGAAGCCATCTTCCACCTTGACTCCATTACCTCTAACTGCCCATTGACACCGGAAAAGAGGAATGTAAAAGACATTGTAGTCCAGCAGAATTATGTCAATCACTCTGCCATAGTAAGAAACCAAATCAACCGTCTGTGAAGTGTCTTTTGCACTAGATTTACACATCGCTGTCACCTCATAGAAAACACCACTGTTCTGAGTTTGCCTAGCAACTGAACTGGTGTGAAACCGTTGCCCATTCACTATCTAGCCAGTATATGAACGTGCACTACTACGTGGACCATATGCCAACCACTTGAGTCTTTCTTCATGTACTTCTGAATCAAGAGGTACCTAAAAAATACTAAGAAGTCAGTGTAAGCCAACATCCAAACTCATACACATAAACCATAAATCTAGGAATTTAGCTAAGTTAAAACTTGCCTGTTCTTTTAGCCAGGCTGCAAAATGTTTCGTATGCATACTCCATAACACCGTAGCAGCGCGTTCACGCCTCACATTAGTGTCTTGTAGGTATTGTAGGTGCATGCTAGAATAGATAAGAGAACTATTAGATCACAACTAATTCTATAAGGAAATAAGTTCTGAAATCACAAATACAACACAATCACTTACTCGACATAATGATCCACCATAGCCATATTTTGTATGACAGCAAGATGAGCTATTTTCTTCTCCGTTTCAGTAAGCGTAATTGGAGTGGATGCAGATATTGGACGACCCTCTAGAATAGAGTTGTTCTCGTACTCTATATTTCTCTCAGGTTTTTCCATCACACTTGTGGCATTTTTCAAGAATTCACTGCAGAACTGCATGCATTCTTCACCATGATACGCCTCAGCAATGCAACCCTCGGGTCTTGCAGGGTTTCTTACAAAGTCTTTCAAAACTTTCATGTACCTGCACACAGTTACCAACGAGTATTCATATCAATACACTAATTTGTAAAAGATCATTGTTCTGAGAAAGACAAGACATTAGAAGCTACCTTTCAAAGGGGTACATCCAACGGAAATGGACTGGTCCACAAAGTCGAACTTCTCTTCCTAAATGTACTGTCAAATGCACCATGATATCGAAGAAGTTTGGAGGAAAAAATCTTTCAAACATGCATAGAGTTTCTACAATCTCAGTTTCCATTACTGAGATCTGCTCTCTATCGATAACTCGCTGACATAACTTGTTGTAGAATGCGCATAAACGTGTAATCGCTATCCTCGGACCAGTAGGCAATAAACCTCTAAGCGCAACCGGGAGAAGCTGCTGCATCAAAACGTGATAATCGTGTGATTTTCATCCTAATACCTTGCAATCCACCATTGATACGCCTCTAGATATGTTTGAACAGTACCCGTCTGGTCCTCTGAAGTCAACAAGTCTCTTGCAAAATATTTTTTTCTCTATCTTGGACAATGACCAAGGAGCTGCAGGAACGTATGTCCTTTTTCCTATGAGTTGAGGATGCAAATCCTTCCGTATACCAAGAACTTGCAGATATTTCCGAGCATTGAGACCATCCTTTGATTTCCCATAGTGCAACAATGTATAGATGCTTGAAGCCACATTTTTCTCCACATGCATTACGTATAAGTTATGCCTCACCGGGAGTTCTTGAACAATACAAAGGCATAAGAATATACTCAGTCAAACAATGCCAACTTGCTCAATTGTGAAAGAATGTATAAACTTAACAATATATACATACCTCCCAATAAGGCAGTTTGAAAAATATGGACCGTTTCTTCCATCTTGATAACTCCTCGTCTATTTCGACTTCTTCTTCCTCCTCCTGTGATTCACTGTCTTCATCCTCCCCATCTGAGTTGGATCCAACAGATTCAGTCGTTTTCCTCTTCCTTCCAGTTTTTTTAACATTCCCAAAATCATTCTTGTAGCTCTTCAGGATTTGGGAGATATTATGACCAGTCAGAATCCGACCCTTGCTCCCATGTTCTGGTTTTCCATCAAACCATGATTTTTTACGCCGATAACTATGTGTCGGTGGCAGAACCTTTTTGTGACACATATAGACATGCTTCCTACTGTTTTTCAACCACATACTATCAGTGGGTTTCCCACATAAAGGACAAGCCATCTTACCTTTTACTCTGCAGCCTGCAAGATTTCCGTATGCGGGAAAATCACTTATTGTCCATAGAAGGATCACCTTAAGCGTGAAAGTACTTCTGCTGTATGCGTCATATGTTTGCTCTCCCTTCTTCCACATATGGTTTAGATCTTCTACAAGCGGTTCTAGGTAGACATCTATACTGTTTCCAGGTTGGTGCGGACCAGGAATCAACATGGTAAGCATGATGTTTTCCTTCTTCATACATAGGTCAGGAAGCATGTTGTAGTTAACTAACAACACCGGCCAACAACTGTAATTAGAAGTCCTCATGTTGAATGGATTGAATCCATCAATTGAAAGTCCCAGCTGCATGTTCCTTTCTTCACTGGCAAAAGAAGGATACTTGCTGTCTATTTGCTCCCAAACCACATAATCTACTGGATGACGGATTTTTCCATCACTGCTCTTATTGCTAGAATGCCACCGTAAGTCCTTTGCCATTTTCTCGGACCTGAACATCCTTTTAAGGAATGGTATTATCAGAAAGTACTGTAATACTTTCTGTGGAACACCCTTCTTGACTTCACCAGTGTTCATGTTCGTCTTCCATCTCGAAGCCTTGCATTTTGGACAACTCTCAAGCTTCTTGTACTTCTTCCTGAACAGGCATCAGTCATTTACACACGCGTAAATCTTCTGATAGCCTATATCGAACGACTTCAGATATTTCTTCACATCATAAAATGATGTGTGAAGAACATTATCCACATGTAACATTTCCGGTAATGTCTCAAGCAGCTCATTGAAGCTTTTGTCTGACCAACCATTCTGAGTCTTCAGTCTATAGAAAGACACGATAGCAGACAGCTTGCTATGTGTTGCATAGTTTGGAAACAAGGGTGTCTCGGCATCTGCTAGCTTTGCTAGAAACTCGTCTTCTCTCTTGTCCTCAACCTCAGCAACATCGCATAAGTCAGCCTTCTGCAGCATCTCTTCATCTAAACATTCAGCAGCCTTGAGTAACCGAATAATCTCATCGCTCCACAGATTTATTTGTCTTCGACCTTCACCATCTGATTTCACTTCTCCATGATGATACCATTTCTTCTCCATCTTGTAAGCCTCATACATTCCCCTTCTTACAAGATGATCCACTACAATGCTCGCTTCATGAAGATCGACATTACGACAGTCTCTACATGGGCATACTACCATGTCACTGTCTCCTAACAAAGCAGAAACAAAATCGGAGGCACCAATCTCATATGCAGGATCAACTCTGTTGTATGAGATGAAAAAAGAAAACAATGAGAAACTGTTAGAAGTCTCTCATCACCCATTTAAACCCTGACTAAATATACAAATTAAACTGTATACCTGCAAAGATGCACCCATGCCTTGTCCACCATTAAATGTGTTCACCTTATAACACCCATAAGCAGCTTAATAAAACCATAACCACAACAACTCAAACTTACAAGAACAGAAGAGCTTGAAAACATAGACATCACAAATCAAACAACAACTTCCACAACAACTCGTACACATTCAACTCACAACACAAACAATAACCACAACTAACAATTAGATTAGTATGACTAACCCTTAATTGTTGTGATTTCAGATCCAGATTATATCTTTAGGTTTATGCTTTGATGTTTGTTCTACATTTCAGTGAGAAATAAAGCAAAATCGGTTCTGAATCCTAACACTAACACATTAGATATCACCACACCTATAAGCATCAATCTGCCAATCATCATATAAATCATGTTCAATCAATCCTCAATATACATCAACTAAACAATCAGATTTATAAATGCATCAACAGACATAAAATCTAGTTAAGAGAAACTCAATCCATGAAGAAAAGTGCATAAACATAAGGGCCATTAATTCTCAATCAGAATCAGGTTGACCAAACATAAAATAAACTATCAAGACTAAAAGAATTAGCTAAATGGATCATACAATCCATCATAGGCATAAAACGGTAATCCAATCAAGAACAGCATATCCATTATCTGAAATCGGAATCAAACTATAAACCGAAAACGAAGATCATATCAAACCATAAGAATCCTAACAAAAAGGAAGATCAAATCGAAATCTGAAGTTGTAGAATGAGATCTACGTACAGACGAAAGGGACGATGCAGAGAAAGAGAAGAAGGCCTGGAGATCCGGTAAGAAGATCGTTGACAGGAGGATTAAGAACAGCAACGGCGACGAAAACCTAGATCGAAAGAGACGAACCTTCCTATGAAATCGAGGGCGACGGAGACAGAGATTGTGTCCGGCGACGAGCTTCGTGGTGGCAGAGGACGTCGTAATAGCAGAGAGCTTACAAGATCGATTTAGGGTTTTCTATGACGAAGAAGAGAAAACGAAAGAGACAGAGAGACAGAGAGACATTTTTTTTTTTTATCTGTTTTTGTTTTATTTTTGGTAGGACAAGATTGTTTTTTCACTTAGTGTTCGCGGTCTTTTTTCGTAGCAGATATTGGGGTCCAAAACCCAATTTTGGTTTCCCGCTTAATGAAATAACAACACATCATTGATTTAATGCTGTAATATAGTACCCCACCACCGTATACCCTCTACAACAGCACTTAGCAATTTCGTGCTATGCTCAAGTGCTATCAATGGTCGTATTTCTTGTAGTGTACTCTTTAAATAAAGATTTTTACTTTAGAATTAGAATAAAAATGATTGTAAACTCATATATAAACCTTATATGTTCTTAAAATTTAGGGTTTAGGGTAAAGATTTGTGACTTACAAAAAATAGTCACAAAACAGTCACAATTTGTGACTACTTTGCTACTATCATAACATATTTTCAACAATTTTAATAGCAGTCACAAAAGTGTTTTAAAATACCCACTGATTTGCGACTGATTTGTGACCATTTTAAATTTCATGAAAAATTAACGCGGCAACTTATCCCTCTTTTTTGTTATTTGCGACTAACTTGTGACTCCTTCGTTATTTACTAAGCAAAGTTATTTCCTTTCTCTTTCTCTTCTTTCTCTTCCCTTGTATTAATTGTTGAGACTCTCTCAATCGAGTTTCCTCACAATCTCTTAAACCCTATCTCTCTCAATCTCTGAATTCAGTCCTCGTTCTCTCTCAATCGAGTTTCCTCTCAATCTCCGAAACCCTATCAATTTTCTTCTCTTCTGCTCATTGTATTTTCTTCTCTTCTCTCTCAATTTCATTCTTCCCTGGTTCTCCCGACTGAAAATCCTGATCACGTGCTCCCGTCCTCGCCGAGTCACCAGAATGCCCAATCGACCGTCTCTGAGACAGACTTGGCCATTCCCCTTGTTGCAGCTCCGTCCATTTCAGAGAAGGAATCTGTCGAAACTGTGAAAGTTGGGTCCCCGAATGAGCCAGATTTGACTGTAAATGTCTCACGAGAAGCTTCTTCTGGTCTCACACTTGTTGTAACTGCGAAAGCTGCCTCTGTAGCTAACCTAGTATCCGAGAAATTCGCTTCAACGGCTGAACCAGATCCCTGGGCAAATATAGTTAAAGGTTCTTCCAGGCAACTGTCGAAAAAGGTAAAGCCTTCACTCTCGAATTGATTTTATGGAACATCTTCCTATTCATCTCCCTAGAGAAGCAGCACTTGGCGGGCTAGTTCCATACCGATGGATGTATCCTTTTGAACGGTATATGTTCCACCTAAAGAAGAAGGTGAAAAATCTTGCAAGAGTCGAGGGTTCTATTGTCGTACAGAGCATTAATGAAGAAACCTCGAACTTTGCCAGCTACTACTTTTCATCTTCGGTCAAAACTAAAAGCAGATGACCTACACGGCATGATGATGGAGGAGTTCCACCGAGTTATCCGTACAATGTCCCAAACATATTTACACAAATTGGACGGCTTAGTGGAAAAGGGAGGGACCGACGACTAACAGAGGAGGAACAACGGCACTTGCATACGTATATTCTGACAAACTGCGATGACGTTTTGGAATATGAGAGGTACATGTGTAATTAATTTGTATTTTTAAGTAGTGAAGAATTTTTTTTCATAGTACGTTTTTTCCTAATGTATTTGTTGATTAACATGATATACATGGTCCAAATACGCGAGTGGTATCCAAATTACCCAGAGGATGAGCTAACGGTTCAGAAATAGAATGAGTTTTCGGAATGGTTGAAATGGCATGTAAGTGTTTAATGACGCTCGATTTTAACTAAGTTTTAATTACATGTTTATATAGACATGCAATTTTAGCTACTGGTGATGATTGATAGTAGATATTTTCGTATCAATTACTCACGTCTACTCATATCATTGTAGAACTTAAAGATCAATCCAAATGGGTTTGATGTTTCAATCACTAAGAATGCATAGAACTACTTAATTCAAGCTAGAACGAGTGGTTGTTATGTTTAATCTAACAAGCTAATCCAAATTAAAAGCAATAAACAAGAACTAGCACTACTAAACGGGATTAAAATGCAAATAAAAGGCAAATCCAAGGATGAGGTTATGGAATTAGAGTGACCTTATAGCTAATTTATGATGCCAAATACACACACAATGCTAATCCCTAGGTTATGATCACTAATTATGACTAATCCTCTCTCAAGGCACTAATCACTTTGTTAATCACTAAATCAAGATCAAACTCTCATTTGTGATGAAATGATTAGCAAGCAGTAAAATCAATATTCAAATCAACCAAATTAACACCTTAAACAACTACTCTCATAGGCTAAGCATGTTTATCTCTCACTACGCTCTTTGGGGAATTTCATCAAACATCTTGTGGGTGTGAAATTCTCAAAGATCAAGATTGACATTCTCAAGCTCAATCTAGCATTAGGATCACTTAGAGAGAAGGGGAATCAATAAATCAAAGCCATAACATCATAAACTATCTATTATATCACCCTAAACCAACCCCATCCCTAGATCCTAGAAGACTACTCACAAACCATAAGGAACCCAACAAGTTCTATGAAAAAAATGTTAAATCTCATGGTTATATGATTAGATGATTAAGAAAGAAGAGATCGATGATAGAGATTAAGGAAATAAACTTAGAATTGCATAAATTAAAAGGAGGATATCTCTTACAAACACTTAGAACACTTAAAACCTTAAAAGGAATTCCTTTTAAGGTTTTAAGTGTTCTAAGTGTTTTTAGCAAGAGTAAGAGATAGATCACAAAATAATTAGGTTTAGAGTATTTATAAGAAAGTTGGGCGGACCGGGTCAACCTGGGACAAACCGGGTGTCAACCTACATAAGCATTCCTATCATACAATCCTTTGACATTCATTTAGTTGTTTCAAGTGAATTATGTGATGTGATCGTGACTAGCAACATCAAGGAAGATGAGCTCGTGACCGAGCATGTAGCCGAGGAGGGGCTTGTAGCTGAAGAAGATTTGCTTGTTCCAAATGGTCCTATGACAAGAGCAAAAACCAGAAAACTTGCTAAGGCAATTTTTGGGCTACTTAAGGGAATTGAACACATGAATCATGATCCAGCCCAGCTAGATGTTCTAACTTGCATCCAAGTCCAAGACTAGCCCATAAAACCAATGATCCAGCAGCCATGCACAGTAAAGATAATTCAAAGTGGGTAACACTATTCCGAGTCAAGGCAAAACGTGTTCACTGTTCACGAGTCAAGGCAAAAGCGTATGCACTGTTCACAACGACTACTGTTCATGCGCAAGTGATTTTCTTTTGTGTCTTTTGTTTACTTTAACTTATGTGTTTTGTTGACTTGTGCAAGTCCTTAATTTCTTCTTAATTTGTGCAAGATGTTTACTTAACTAGAGTTAGTTATTTGTTTTCCTATATATGTAATGTACAAGCATGTGAAATAAGTAACAACTTTGAATTTTATAAACTTTTACAAATGATTTGCGATTTCTTAGAGAATTATTCTCTTTAGTTCTGGGTGAACTTTTTGATTATCTTGGTGTGATTCCAACTAATCAACTGGTCGATTCATAAGGGTTTGTCATCACCTTTGTGCGCGGACCTTGCTACCGATTTTAGTTCTTGAGAGCGTTTAAGTGTGTCAAGCGTTGAGAAATATCGATAGTGATTCTTGCATCTCTTCCCATTGCACAACGAGTTTCCAGGCCTGAAGTCATTCCCCGCCTTGTTCATTTGGATCGTTTGCAGTTCAGCTGAATCGAGGATTATCCCGTCAACAACCTTTGAGTCGTTTTTGGGCAATTCCGTATCATCATGTTCATGCAAAACAAGTGAATTCATTTGGCTATGGTAAAGGTCTTGAGATTAAGATGATCTCAAATGTATGTGGTTACTCCATTGCAAGGGATCTCTCTATGAATGAGTAAGCTTTAGCAAAATGCTAAGAGTAAAAGGCAACCTATGCATACAATAATAAATTTACATCTACCCAATGCCCAAGATGTCTCTAACCCTAGCGTTTCTAACCTTGAAGCCCCAAACTTAAGCTACCTTTTTTTCACAAGGCTTCTTTGCCTTCATGTCTCACACGTTTTTCTTCTTTATTCACTTCATCTTCTCTTACTTGGGGGATTTCTTCTTCTTCTTTGAATTTTGTGGCTTGGTGCTTCTCCTTGTCGTTTCCTTAGCTCTTCTTTTCTTTCTTTTCTTTGCCTTGCCTCATTTCTCATCACTTGATGCCTTAGCCAATTTTTGGCTTCTTTCTTTTTCATTGAACTCCTTGAGTCTAAATCTAATGCTAAGAGCTAACCTTATAACTTTGCACCAACCACTTCACAATATTGTATTCCCCCTTCTGCCTTTTTGTTCACCTTTGGATTCATTTCTCTTCTCCATCACAGTCTCATCGATCACACACTTTTATTCATACCAAACCCCAAAAATTCCCTTCCTATCTAGCCTAGCCTAGTCTAGCCCTTGATGTTGGGTTAGATCTACATGCAAATCTATCCTTGACGCCCTAAACTCAACACTTTTTGTCAAGCTTACCCGGAAAATTAGGCCTTACATTCGCACACTAAAGATTTGGCTTGAAAGGAGGGTAAGTTTAAGGTGTGGTTAACCGTTCCAATGATGGGAATCGGCTATTTGAGCTAACAAGAGGGTGGTGAAAAGGATAAGAAAGCCCAAATATGTATGTGGTATCCATGAATTCACTATGAGATGCATAAACAAGATAATTAAAATGTCAAGATTATAGTTTTCACTTAAGTAGGATTGGACTCAATTCACAACTTGCTTTAGCTAAGACACGAGTAATGAAACATGAGATCAAAATATGGTTCATCCTTGATTTCAAACACGAGATCAAAAGCATCAAGCAACTAGCAACGAGGGCATTGAACCAAACTCTTAAAATGATACTCTAGAAGGAAAACATATCATTGCTCCCAATGTATATGAATGCAATACCTATATGCTAACTAGAATCGATCTTAACCATGAAGTCCAACTAAATGATTTCTTTTTGAGTTTCAAATTTTCAAAATTTTTTGTTTTTTTTTGTGTTTTCTATGCCTTAGATGAATGCATGAATGCAAAAGACTCAAGATGTAAAAATCAAAATAAGAACACAAAAAATATGATTAGATGCCGGTCCCTCCCCCAAACTTAAATCACACCGTCCCGGTGTGAAATAAATTCAAAGAAGACACAAAAATAAAATAAAATGCTAAACTCAAAAGAAATGAAAACTATTTATAAGGTTGGAGTGTTACCTTAAGAAACTTTGAGATGGGGAGGAGGACCCCATGGAGTATGATGGATTTCTAGAGCATGGAGATGGAGATCGCATGGCCTTCCTCTTGGCCGCTTTCTCTTCATGAGCCAATGAATGGCATGTCCCGTCGTGGACTACCATCTCTCCGCCATGTGGTGCAAGGCCGTGGTTCATATCACCGTCTCCTTCTTGTCCCATGAAGTCTATCTCCTCTTGGGTTCTAGATGTGCTAGCTTCACCATCCTTCCCCTTTAGCTCACTACAAGAAAACACAGTTTTTGTATTTGGTCGCTAAATAAAGTTGTCGCAAAACAGTCGCTCTTTTGCGACTAATATGTGACTCTCACTATTTGTCATAATTTGGAGACTAATATGTGACTCCCACTATCAGTCGTAATTTAGACACTAATTTGCGACTACCAGTAGAAACAAATAGAAACAAAAGAAAAAAAAAAAATTCCATAATTCGAAAATTCCAATTCCATAATTCCAAAATTAAAATAGAAATTGAAATTACAATTCCATCGAGTTCAAGAACAAGAGCAGAAGCACCTCCTCCTCCGTTGCACACACCTCCCACACCGTACTTGCCGTTTCTCTTCCTTAGTATCCCAAGCAATGTGATTAGAATACGGGCCCCACTGCAGCCTAGAGGATGTCCCAAGGAGACAGCTCCTTCATTTACGTTCACCTTCTCCTGTGAAGGCAAAGAGGAACAAAACCCATGCTTATGAAACCACTTGGTGAAGATGATTGAGAAGGTGGAGATCTACGAGACTCAGATGATGTAAAAAACTGACCGGAATAATCCCAAGTAGCTTTTGATTTGCAAGTGCTACAACCTGCGCATAAAGTCAGTTATGTAAAACTTAGCCATCACACCAATGTACTTGTCTATTCTTTACGGGAAGAAGACGGATTTTCTTACTGCAAATGCTTCATTGATCTCATAATAATCAACTTGAGAAGATTCCAAACCAGCATGTGCAATGGCTTTTGGAATTGCAAGAGCAGGGGCAGTAGTGAAAAACTCTGGTTCCTGCAGGGTTGGGGTCTCACTTAGAGAATGAAATAAGACATCTAACATGTTGTAGTTAAGTAGCGAAAGTAATAGTATAGGTAATTTACCTGAGCTGCATCACCATAACCTTCAACATGTATGACCAAGTTACACTTACTGTATTCACCATGTATATCCCATTAACAGAAACGATAGAAAAATATACTAACCTGATGCACAAACCTTATTGAATGTAGTACAGACAACAGAGTTAGGGATTTGCACTAAGAACATTGCCAACGACAACTTCTTGGACGAGAAACGGGTCAACATTTGCTCTCTTTAGAGCAGCTGTGGCAGTAAATGCAAAGGCAGGTCAGTTATAAGCTTACACAGAGAAAGGATCTGTTTTTTAAGGAATCAGACCTGCAATACCTATGGATCCAAGCTTTGTGGCAGGTAAACATGAGAGAGATCCGAGAAAGCCACCCATTGGAGTGCGTGCAACACCCACGATGAAAACATCTGTTTTCAAAACCCCTTTGCTACATCTGTGAAAAGGAAGCTCTGTTCGAGTAAGGGGACAAAGTGGAGAAGACGGAGATTCGGAGAGAGAAATTGGTTTGAGGAGAGGGATATTGAGAGGTTGAACGGAGTGAGATGGGAGAGAAGGGAGAGAGATGGTCGAAGGGAGAAAGAGAAAACCAACCTGTATTTGGTGAGAACCAAGAAGAAATCGAGGAAGAGGAAGAGAAAGAGAAAGCAACCAGAGCAGTGAGAGACGAGAGAAAGAAGAGAATGATTTTAGAAAAAAGGAATAACATTTGAGCGGTGGAATCGAGAGAGAAGAGAATGATTTTAGAAAAAAGGAATAACGTTTGAGCTGTGGATTGAAAAATTTGGCCAAATATTTGGAGGGCAAATTTTGCGACTAAAATCATTCTCTTCTTTGTGACTTATTCTATGAGATAAAAAAAAATGTGTTCAACGCAGATGGTCGCAAAGTAGTGGTAAATTTTGTAACTTATTTGTGACTCTATTTTGTAAGTCACAAACTTATACGTTAAACTCTAAACTTTCAATTATTCTTATTCTAATTCTAACACTACAACTCTCTATTTAAACAGTAAACTAAGATATGGTAAATACATTTTGAAAAATTTCTATCTTTCAAAATCATTCCATATAAAACACATATACACTTATTACATTTTTGAGACAATTTTGTGACTACTATTAAATATTAAAAAAAGCGAGTAGAGTTGTTAAACGGTCGCAAATTTAGGACCCTTTTGTGACTACTATTAAAAACAAAATCGAGTGGAGTTGCTAAACGGTCGCAAATTTGGGACCCTTTTGTGACATTTTTTTGTAAATCATAAACTTTTACCCTAAACACTAAACTTTAAGAACCTAGAAGGTATGAATATGACTTTACAATGATTATGTGTATATAGCAGTTCAAATATATGTTAAAACTTATAAATTAACATATTTACAATTATATATTGATGAATTTTCTTACAAAATTCGAGTGGAATTGCTAAACGGTCGCAAATTTGGGACCATTTTGTGACACTTTTTTTAAATCAAAAACCTTTACCCTAAACCCTAAATTTGAAGAACCTAGAAGGTTTGAATATGACTTTACAATGATTCTGGGTATATAGAAGTTCAAATATATGTTAAAACTTATAAATTAACATATCTACAATTATATATTGATGAATATTTTTAAAAAATTCGAGTGGAGTTGCTAAACGGTCGCAAATTTTGGACCATTTTGTGACACTTTTTGTTAAATCAAAAACATTTACCCTAAACCCTAAACTTTAAGAACCTAAAAGGTTTGAATATGACTTTACAATAATTATGTGTATATAGCAGTTCAAATATATGTTAAAACTTATAAATTAACATATTGATAATTATATATTGATGAATTTCTTTAAAAAATCGAGTGGAGTTGCTAAACCGAAGCAAATCAGTCACAAATTTGGGACTACTTTTGCGACTACAAAGTCAGACTAAAACATGAGTCGCTAATAAGCGACTTTTTGTGACTACTATGTTCCGTCGTTAATTTGCAACTATTTTTCCCTTGCATTTCGAGGGTAGTCGCAAAGTAGTCGCACATTATTCACACTTTCGTCACGCATTTTTGTGACTAAAAAAATAGTCGCAAAAAGTGGTCACAAAAACTGTGTTTTCTTGTAGTGGCTCTTTGATCGTCTTTCCCATGCTCTTAACCGTCTTCACAAGCTTGCGGATAATCTTTTCTTGCCACTTGCACCACCTTAGAAGGAGTCGAGTTTGGTGATGAGCATGGTGTGTGGCAACATTGGGCATCACCCCATCATATGGATCAAAGTGGTATCGCTCACTTCCGTACTTAGGCTCGAGAGGAGACGGGTTAGCTACATCATCTTCAGATCCATTAGAGTCCTCGGTGGTGTCCTTCCTCGCGGTCGTACCCTTCTTGACTCTCATCTTACGGACTAGATCGATTGGTGGGTCCACGGCCGGGTTGTAGAAATTGTCCTTGGTGGGGTAAAAGAAGATGTTCCTCTTCTTTTGGAGACTAGTGAGAAAGGCATTTGGTAACAAGACTTGAACCGGATCTTCCCTATCGAGCTTGAGGTTGTAAGCAATCGTGCATCCTCCCCTTCCCTTAGAAAACCTTGTTCTTGTGAGATAACATTCATCCATTAAGTCCCACTCCACCTTGTCATCCGACAACTTGATCCCCTTGGCTTTTAGATAGGCGTTATTAGCCAACCAATGCTTATTGCGGATTTCTTCCCATTAGCGCCCCACGCCCATGCCTTGTAGCAAAATAAGTGTCGCACAAAAAGTTGCTAGAGATGGGGTTTTCTCAATCCCCGTGAACTCAATTCCGTTGCGGAAAGTCTGTAGAAGGGGCTTCAAGCCACGAGCCATCAACTCCAATTCATCTAGTGCAACCGTCCCAAACTCCACCTTGGCAAAGAACATGTGAGCCAACACCTTGTGCACGTATCTAATTGCCGGATTGCGGATGTGAGAGGTTTTGTTCGCGCCCGGATGGTAACCCCCGTAGCCAATAGTGTCCCATAGGTGTTGAAGCTCCTTTCCGGGGCAGTGAAAGTATGGTCCTCCTTGGGTTCCTTCTTCCTTGAAGCCAAAGACTTGGCAAATCTCATGAAAGTTCATCATATAGGCTTGGCGATTCACCTTGAACTCAATGACTCCAAATCCGGTTTGTGCATTTGCTTTTTTGTCGAATTCGTCATAGAAAGCCACCCGTAGAGATGAAAGGAATTGGCATGTGAGCACTTGGTGAGCTTGTTCCTTCATGTGCAAGAATTTTCCAAGTCCCATGTTGTTGAAAATGGTGGCCACATCTTCGAGTATCCCCATCTTTTCCAACACAATGGTGTCCACAAACAGTCCTTCATCAAAGTCCATGGTCATGAGATTTTTGAAGCACTCCTCCGTGGTTGGAGGTTCCGTCTTGTTAACCGCTTCTTCTTTCTCTCTAGCCGCGCTCTTTTTCTTCTCCTTGGCCGTGGGGCTCTTAGCTAGAGCTACTTGCTTCCCTTTCGCTTTCGAGTCCTTTGCTACAACCGGTTTCTTGGCTTTGAAGCTCGTTGCAACAACCACTTCTTTGGCCTTCGATTGATCTTCATTCGGTACAGCCTTGTATTTCCCCATAGTTCCTACATTTTCTCAAACAAACTGTGAGTTTCAAGAAAGCAAAGCTCACATCGATGAAGTTCTAGCATGAGCATTTAAAATGAGATATGTTCCATGAGAAAGAAGCATTTTAATCCAAGAAAAATAATGCACTAGGCCCAAGTGTCTAGAATAGATGCTTTCAATATCAAGAAAATTCTGAAAGATGCCAACTTTAAAGCTCTAAAATTCATGAACACAAATTTCAAAATTCTTCAAGCAAATGCACAAATTTGGTTTAAGAATCTATCAATTAAATTATTTCCTAGCGAATCTCAAGGCTAAAAATCAAGCTAAGTGCATTTCTCAAACCTAGACATGAATTTTTATTTTTTCTAAGAACCGAGCTTTTGATTTTTATGAAAAAGATGAGTTTTGCAAAATTTACTTTGGGATTTTGATGCACAAATGATGAAATCGATTCTAGATTCACAAAATGAAAGGAATTTCAAGCTTGTAGCAACTTGAATCACCGAAAATGAGCAAGAATTGAGAGAGAGAGCTATGGAGAAATGAAGGAGATGAAAGGAAGAAGGTGGTTTGCGATTTTGTGGAGAAGAAGAGACCAAGTCACGTTTTTCTCTTCCACAAAATGGGACCACTTTACATTCATGGACCATTGGAGAATAGATCCAGTTTGACCAAATTCAAATTTGGTACATACCGCCCAAGATTCATCCAGTATGGGGGGGGGGGGGTATTGTTCAAAATTTTGCTTGGTCGGATCATATTTGCTCGTGCCGACCCACCTTGAACCGGCTTACCCCGTCCGATACACATTTTCCTCGTACCACATGGTGCTTGATCGGTACATCTCGTTCGGTACTCAATTCTCTCCCGTACCGCGCAAATAGTACCAACCCGAAGTCGGTCGGTACGCTTCCTCTCTCAACTTGTGCCGGCTGGAATCCCCTCGGCGTGGTGGAACGGTACTCGCTATTGCTTTCATGCCGATTGAACTTTACCGGCCGGGAGTCAAGCGGTATGATCCCTTCCTTAAGTTTGTGCCGACCGTGATCCATCCTGTATGGTGAAGCGGCACTCATCATTGTCCACGTACCGGCTCATCAGCACCGGCCCAAAGTCGATCGGCATGCTCCCTTGGAAAAATCTGTGCCGATTGAGATCCATCCGGCACGGTGAAGCGGTACTCGCTACTGTCCCAATACCAATCGAACGGTACCGATTGGAAGTGGATCGGTATGGTCGGCCAGAACGCTCATTTTCACCTCCTATCTCCTTTGCTTGGTGACCATGACTTCTAAGACCCTCAAGAACCTACAAAAACTCAACAAAAATATCAAAACGAACTAGGAAAGATGAAAAACATAAAAAGAAAAGTATGTACAAGGATAAACATGGGAATGTCTCCCAAGTGCACTTTGTTCAACGTCACAAAGTTCGACGTTCGTTACCCCATTTAGGCTTGAGGAGCATCATTGATAGGGAGTGAGATCCCCTCCTCAATGGTTTCATGAGCTAGGTATGGCTTGAGCCTTTGCCCATTAGCAACAAACTCTTCCCCATTCTTGTTCACAAGCACAATGGCTCCATATGGCCTCACTTCCTTGATTGTGAATGGACCGGACCATCTAGACCTTAGCTTTCCGTGAAACATCTTGAGTCTTGAGTTGAAAAGCAATACTTGATTCCCTTCCTTGAACTCTCATAAGTGATATGCTCAAATTAATACCCTAAAAGTACTAAAGCAGTTGTCGTAGTATAGTTAGGGGTCGAACACAAGAACTCCAGAATTCACACAATAGATTATGTAGATTAGAATCAAGCTAAACCAGAAAGATGTAAATTAAAGCAGTGCGTAAAGTAAATAAGTTGTGAATCAATGGGAAAGAAGATAGGTTCAGGGTATTTCTCAGGAATTCAATGAATGTAGATAAACTAACTAACAGGATTCAGATTTAGCGCGGTTCTTGAACTCAAATCACTAAAGTATAGCTAACCAACTCTCGTTGCGAAAACTATCTAAGTCTAAATCCTAGAATTCCAAATCTCTTTGCGAATCCTAAAGTCTAAACCAGCTTTTATTTCAGGTTTGATTTGTTCACAAAACAACTAAACCAAATCTCTTTGCGAATAGTTATTTTGCTCACCTAGGTTCTGTCAGGTAATTAATCGCACTCTCGTGCCTAACCAATTATCCTAAGATCTAAGTTCTAGATTCGTCAACCTAGAATTAGCTATGGGAACAACCTAAGGCGAAGAACTTAATTCAGATGGTGAATCCTAATCAATCAATTCAACCTAACATTCAGAGAAAACCCTTATGAGAACCCTGAACCTAACAAGGAATCTACTCAGACATGGTGATTGAAAACAACAACATGATTGAATAGATCATCAAAGAAATCAAATAAGAAAATAGGAGTTCAGAGTTGTCTCTCCAAAAACCAAAGTAGAACAGAAGTAAAATCAAGCTTAGCCAACAAAAGTGGCTGAAAAACCTAATTATAATGCTAAAACACGTTTTGGGGCTTCTTGTAATTATTAAAGACTTCTGGACCAAGGTGCAAACTCTCAAGACTTGTAAAAAGTCGAGTTTCCTGTTTTCATGTAGTTAGTATCGACCGACACTAAGGTAGTGTCGACCGACACTAGTCACTGCTCGCCAGACTTGACTGTCTTCACGAAAACTGGCATAACTTTTGATCGCACCGTTGGAATGATCTCAAACCACTTCCAATTAAAAGCTAATCCAAAGATCTATCTTGTGGCCAAATTTGAGCTCAATCCATCGGTGGGAAGTTCTTCAAATCTTCATTTAAAGTCGCGACTCGTGTTTCAGTGAGTATCGACCGACACTAGTTAGTATCGATCGATACTGAGGCCTCAAATCCGGTACTCAGCTGCACGAACTTCTGTTTTGCTCCAAAATGCTCCAAAATACTCCAGAAAGCTCCGATATCTCCAATAATGCTCCAATCGTGCTAAAACCTGTAAAAGACTCTAAAACACTGCAAAATAGTAGAAAGACTCTATAAAACGAACACATATCATGGCTTAAAAGGGGTAAAAACCATGATATATCAATAAGCTTCAAGCTGGATCTCATCAAGTTCTTGAGCCGTCTTGAGATTGAAGTTGAGAAGCTTCACGGCCCATAACGCCTTGTATTCAAGCTCCACCGGTAGATGACAAGACTTCTCATATAGAAGATTGAAAGGAGTAGCTCCAATGGGAGTCTTGAAAGCCGTCCTATAGGCCCATAGAGCATCATCAAGTTTCTTTGCCCAATCTTTCCTTGAACTCCCCACAGTCTTCTCTAAAATCGCCTTGATTTGGCGGTTAGACACTTCAACTTGCCCACTCGTTTGGGGATGATAAGGTGTGGCAACCTTGTGTTTGACTCCATGCTTTTTAACCAAGCTCTCCAACACTTTGTTTATGAAATGGGAACCACAGTCACTTATCACCACCTAAGGGACTCCAAACCGAGGAAAAATGATAGTCTTGAATAGCTTGAGAACCACCTTTGCATCGTTCGTTGGACTTGCAACTGCTTCAACCTACTTGGAGACATAATCAACCGCAATCAAAATGTATTGGTTTCCATAAGATGAGGGAAACGGTCCCATGAAGTCTATCCCCCATACATCAAAGATCTCAACTTCAAGAATCGGATTTTGTGGCATCTCATCTCTTCTACTAATGTTTCACTTCCGTTGACACGCATCACAAATAGAGACAAATGCATGGGCATCCTTGAACAAACTCGACCACCAAAACCCGGAGTGTAGAACCTTTGTTGCGGTCTTGAAGGGGGCAAAGTGTCCTCCATAGACTAAACCATGGCAATGAAACAAAATCCTATTTACTTCTTCTTCCGGTACACACCTTCGGTATAAGCTATTTTCGAGCACAACTTGTAGAGGAACGGTTCATCCCAATAGAACCGGGTGACATCATTGAAGAACTTCTTTCGCTTGTAACCTTCCAACCTTGGCGGCTCTCTCCCGCAAGCCAAGTAGTTAACAAAATCCGCATACCATGGAAACGTCCCGTCTTCCAAACTCTTGGCCTCCTCAACAACCCTTACCGCTTCCACACCCTTCTTCAAGATACCAATCACCATAAGTTTCTCTTCGGGAAGAGAGTCATCTATCGGAATAAGGTCTTCAACTCGCATTCTTGACAAGTGATCCGCTACTCCGTTCTCAACACCTTTCTTATCAATGATATCTATGTCGAACTCTTGGAGAAGCAAGATCCATCTAAGAAGCCTCGGTTTGGTGTCCTTCTCGGCATAGATGTGCCTTAATGCGGCATGATCCGTGTAGACCACAATCTTTGAGCCAACCAAATAAGATCTAAACTTTTCAAACGCAAAGACAACCGCTAAAAGCTCCTTCTCCGTGCTTGCATACCTCACTTGTGTGTCATCAAGCGTCCTACTAGCATAGTAGATCACGTGGAGATTCTTGTCTTTCTTTTGGTCTAAGACCGCTCCAACCGCATAATCACTCGCATCACACATGATCTCAAAGGGCAACTCCCAATCCGGTGCTTGGACTATTGGTGCACTAACAAGCGCCTTCTTGATCTCCAAAAACGCATTGAGGCACTCTTCATCAAACACAAAGGGGGTCTCCTTGCATAGAAGCCTAGTGAGTGGTCTTGCTATCTTGGAGAAGTCCTTTATGAACCGTCGGTAGAAACCCGCATGTCCCAAGAAGCTACGGATACTCGTGACCGAGTTTGGAGGCTCTAAGCTCATCATCACCTCAATCTTGGCTTTATCAACCTCTATCCCTTGCTCGGAGATCTTGTGACCAAGTACGATGCCTTCCCGCACCATAAAGTGACATTTCTCCCAATTAAGCACGAGGTTCGTCTCTTCACACCTTGTGATAACCCTACAAAGATTGGACAAAAACGAAGCAAACGAGGAACCATAGACCGAGAAGTCATCCATGAATACCTCAACCATTTCCTCAATCAAGTCCGAGAAGATCGACATCATGCACCTTTGAAAGGTTGCGGATGCGTTACATAGTCCAAATGGCATCATTCAATAAGAAAAGGTACAATAAGGACCTGTAAATGTCGTCTTCTTTGATCATTATGGTGAATCGGGATTTGAAAGAATCTTTGCCGCGGTGAATTGCCTCTTTGCCGCGGCTGGGATGCTTCTGGGAATGGCCAACTGGGACGTCTTGATCTTGATGTATCTTTTGATTGAACCGTTGGATCGTCCTCAAATCTGTTGGAATGGAAAGGAAGCTGGTCCTTCTTGAATATATTCAAAATTGGGCTGGATCAGACGGTGAGAAGAACCTCTTTGGCAATTGAACTTCTGACGGTTTAACTCTGAGCCGAAAATCTGGTTTTTCTCCAATTTACAATGCTTTCGCCTAAGTAACCTGAAAAGATTCTTGACACTACTAATATGCGAAAACAGTAATAAAAACATAGAGAAGCAAATGAAACACTTATTAAAGTGTTTTTAAATAAGCGGTGAAACGGGTAAAAATACGGTGTTATCACACCCCAGACTTAAACCTTGTTTGTCCTCAAACAAGACAAAGTTTAAGCATGGAAATGATCAAACAAAAATTATAGGGAACTAGAAATCTCGGAGACCGTCCTTCTAAATCATAACGCAACCTAGCGTAGAAAGTTACCACCAGAAGTTTCTGTAACATTAGTCCACGGTATACGTCATACGAATTATAAACTTTCAAAATCCAAAAACCATGTCAACTAGCTCTCTAAATTCATTAAGTGCAAACGTGAAATTCTCATCAAAATGATCAAACCAAGACAATCGAGGCTAGGTATTAAAGGCATTTGGAGGTGAGGTTAAAAGTGTTTCGGGTTACCGTAATTTCACTGGAGGGTGCGAGATATTATGCAAATCAGCAAGAGAGGAAGGACCTATTGATAACCACAGCTTCCAGTCACTTCTTCTTGCGTAAAAATGTTGCACTTCCTCCTTTTTCCAAAACCAGACCAAAACCAGAAGTTTTCTGTCATTCCCCCAAGACTTAGATTTATTTGTGGGCTCGGAATGACAAACTTCTCACAAACGAACCATGAATGCCTCATAAGTAATTCGACCAACCTAGACTATTTTTAGGCTTATTTCCTTTCCCTTTGGATTATTTTCGATTTTTTTTTTTTTTTTTAATATGAAAGGGGAAACGCCTTTTATTGAGATAGAGTCTTAGGGGCACAAAAATTTACCATGATTTTGATTTTTTTCCAAGGCATAACCAAGCTCTTATATTTGTTGATTTCACCTCCACCAATCGCGTATTGTCTTCGTCTTTAGTGACTGAAAACTGTGTCGTTCCTCCCTCTCTAACGTTTTTGCACATATCTGCACATAAGATACAAAGAGAGTTGCATGAGGTTTGAACAATGGTTAAGTTTTGGGTGGGGTACCAACTAAAGATGAGTTGGCCATTCATGTACGAAAAAGAGTGGTAAAAGGCAAAAGAACGTCATTAATGTATAATTCGTTATCTTTGCCTAAACCTTTGATGAGAAAATTAAGTCAAGATTAAAGTCCAAGTATAATAGAGCTAGTATATTTTATCCTAAAGAATCTCTACGGTCTAAATTCCTCTAGGGATTTCGCATTAACAGAAACTCTAGCTACCGCCTAGTCTAGAACCAAATTATGAAAGACCATGTTACTAGTAAATAGCGTAGAAGCACATTGGTCGGTTATCGTCATGGATTTCTTTCATCATTCCCTCAAAACGTATTTCTACTTTATTGAAAAAATTGAAATTTTTTAAAGAAAAGCGCGAAAATACGAAATGCAAATACTCATGAAAGAAAAGGTGGTTAGTAAGGGATGGAATCCTCCCCCAGACTTAAATCACACTGTCCTCAGTGTGAAATAAATCGAGTGAGGACGAATAAATAGATGGATGTAATAATTGAAAAAGTCTAAGGAAAAAGAAAACTTACATGGATGCGGTTGGGGAATGGATTTGGGAATGGAATGGTGGTTATTGGGGAATGGTAGATGGTGATATGGTGATGGGAATGGATGTGGGGATGGTTGGAAATGGATGGGAGTCGATCGGGGTCGATAGGGGAGTTTCCGTGCCTCGAAGGGCTGCACCCGCGGCCGAATGAAGCTTCGCCGCGGGTCAGTTGATCACGACCGCGGCGAATGGAGAGCTGGCCACGGCTCGGGGCTTTGCACCCGCAGTCGACTGCTTCTTTTGCGGTCAAGTCCTTCCTCACGGTTCGTGATGGACCGAGCAACTTCGAACCGTGATTCCTTCTTTTTGTCTTTTCGGGTTTTTGATTTTTTGGGGTTTTTTTGGTTTTTAGATAGCTGAAACTAAGAAAAAGAAAACATTAATAGAAAAAGAAAGAAAAACGAAAAAGAAAAACATACCTAAAAATGGGTTGCCTCCCATTGAGCGCTTTTGTTTAAAGTCGTTTAGCTCGACGTTGGTAGCTAGGTGAGCTTAGTCGTGGAAGGACAGTGTCTTACGACAAGTCTTCTTTGATCTCCTTCGGGTTTCCTCGTCATGTGAACCATCGCTACATAGTGAGTCGCGATCGGGGTCTCTCGAATTGGGATATCCGATCTTCTTGAACTTGAGCGGGACAGCATTGCAGAACACATCTTTGTTAACGTTGACGAAGGAAACACATCGATTGGGCCAATCCATGATGGCTCCAACGGTTGACAAGAAAGGCCATCCTAAGATTATCGGTGTTGCTTTTTTTGGTTTTTCTATGCATTTATATTGATCCATGAGACTCAAGTATGCAAAAGGGAAAATAAGAAAACAAAACACAAGGTCAAATGACACAAACCCCTCCCCCAAACTTGAATTGCACCGTCCTGGGGCAACAAAAGTCGAGGAGAAGGTAAGAATATGCAATAGATTTACAATGAAATGGAGCTTAGGGCATACCTTTGGATTGGAGAGAAGTGGTGGAATTGGATCAACAAGGAGAGGAGTGTGACATTTGTGGCTCAATCCATCCTTGCAACAAACATCACGACCATTGGACCCAAGAGACTTATAAGTACAAACCCAAAACTACAAAAGGCACATGAAAAATGAAAATATATACAAAGATAGTCATGGGAATGCCTCCCCAGCGCGCTTGTTTAACGTCATTAAGCTTGACGTTTCAAACCTTTTTAGGCGGGTGGGGAAGGAGTGGTGGAACTTCTTTGTTGATCCTTGAGCTCGAGAGTGATGACCTTGCTCATGACCTCTTGAATACTCGGTGGACCTTTTTCTTTGAGCTCGTATGTGATGATCGCTCTAACCGAGGAAAACGTTTTTGACCGGTCTTTACACTTAATCTTGTACTCAATTACCCCATCTTCATATTTCCACGGCGTCAAGGTCATAGTGGTGGGCGTGGGAAGAGCGGATCCAACCTCTTTGGGCTTGCTTGGTTCGCCTTTGACAAGGGTGGGTGGGTGGGAGTCATTTGTTTCCTTCTTCTTAGCCTTGGCCCCTTTACCCTTCGTTTTACTCTTAATGCTCTCAAACTCTTTTTCCATAGTGGTATGGAAAAGAGATCCCAAACAATCACCATCCAATGCAAAGTTTTCTTCAACATTAACATAACCCAAAACTTTCTCCTCATGAGAATCTTTCTTCTTTTTACAAGCTTTTGGGGGTGAAGTAACATTCATCTTCTCCCAATTACCCACATACGTTACTTCCTCAACATGAACCTCATCTTTGGAGCCATGGAGAAGTCTCTCAATCTCTCTTATAGCCTCTTCATTCTCATCATTCGAGAAAATAACTTTGCAATACTCTCTTTGGCTTTCATTGACGTTACCCTTGAGTTTCTCCATGGGTTTACTAGAAAGGGAACTTCCTTGAGCATTTTGATGATCTAAATGCTTGATTCTAGAAGATAGGGCTTCAAACTTTTGGTGTAGATCATCATAAGAGCAATAACCCTTGTTATGAATCTCGGCCATCTTCTTATTCAACTCATTTGCTCCATTAGCTTGCCCGGTTAAGAGTTGTTGAAGCATGCCCTTCATTTCAAGTTCTTGTTGTGGCAGTGCACTCCCTTGACCTTGTGACACAAACCCTCGTTGTTGAAAGTAGGGTCCTTGAGCTTGGGGTCTTCAACGATAGGCTTGGTCTTGAGAGTTTTGGAAATTGGGATTGAAGCCCTTGTTGTAAAGGCCTTGTCCTCCCACCAAGTAAACTTCCTCTTGGCTCCTTTCAAACTCACCTTGGTCTTCATGCTTTCCACCTCCTAATGGAGACCTATCATAGTCCTCTCCATAGTTCTCTTCGCTTTGGGCCAAGTTCTCCACAAGTAGCTCTCCTTGTTCCACGATGAGGTTTGTAAAACGCCATTTGCTTGCCACATTCAAGGTCCATTTATGCTCTTTATCAACTCCCCAATAGAAGATGCTAAGAATGACTTCTTTCTTAAACCCATGATGGGGACAATCTCGAGTGTATCCTTTAAGTCTTCCCCACGCCTCATGAAAGGTCTCATGGATGCCTTGTTTGAAGCTCAAGATGTCCTTCCTAGTTTGGACCGTTCTTTGTGTGGGATAGAACTTTATAAGGAATATCCTCTTACAATCCTCCCAAGAATTGACCAAGTGAGATGGTAATGCTCTCTCCCATTGGCTTGCTTTTTCTCCAAGAGAAAATGGAAACAAGATGAGATTGATACTATCTTGGGGCACTCCTCCAATCCAAAATGTGTCACACAACCTCTCAAAAGAGTCCAAATGATCATAAGGGTTCTCCACTTTCGTTCCCAAGAACCTAGACTTTGAATCAACCTAACCAAGCTTGCCCTGATCTCATAGGCCTTGACTTCAATTGGAGGAGGGTGGATTTCATACCTCAATCCACGACAACAAGGAGTGTCAAAGCTTCTAATTGTTGGCTTGTTCTTTGGAGCTTGGGTCGGACTTGATACCAACTCTTGAGGTTGTGGCATTTCTTAAGGTTTTAGCATTTTTTGAGGTTTTGGAGCTTGAGGAATGCTTATTTGGTCGTCCATCTTTAACCCCTCAAGTGATCTTGTCTTTCCATTTCTCTTCTTTTGGACTTGGTACCTTTGAAAGCTCAAGAGAATCAAGGAAGACAAGTTAGTAACAATGAACAAGAGAAAATTCATCATCTCAACGAGATGCATGCTCTTAGTGATATGCATTAACATAGTGTAAACAAAAGCTTAGTCTCAAGCAAAATCTAAATCCTAATGGTTATTACTATTGTCTCCCCGGCAACGACGCCAAATTGATAATGGATCATTTAGTATATCGCATACCAATTACCCAAATGCTATCGTTGTAGCACTTGGGGATCAATCCAAGGAGGCACAAAGAACAACACACTAAGAATGCAAGAAATTACTTAATCTAAGCAAGCAAGTGAAGTTGGTTTTTCTATTATCCTAAATGAAACTTAATAGAAAGAAAATAAATAAGCAAACAGGCTAAGCAATTAACTAAACAAGATTAAGATGATAATAAAAATGGAACCCTTGGGTGAGGTTATTGATTAAGGGACCTAACAGCTAATCTATGATGTCCAAGCAATTAAACAAATGCTAATCCTTAAGTCCAGATCATTAATTAAGACTAATTCACTTTCATGGCACTAATCTCTTTGTTAATCACTTAATCAAGAACAAACTCTCATTTGTGAAAAAGTAATTACCAAGAATTAATAACAAGATCAATCAACCAAAATGCTCTTTAAACATCTACTCTCATAGGTTAAACAAGCAAATCCTCTATTTAACTATTTGGAGAATTTCATCAAACACCTTGTGGGTGTGAAATTCCCTAAGGTCTAAATCAATTTTTTCAAGCTAATCAAGCATTATGAACACTAAATAGAGAAGGAAAACAAGAACCTATAACCTAGACATCAAAGATTAACCATAAAATCCCCCTAATCTACTACACCCATTAGTTATCACTAATCCTCCTAATCTACCCCTAATCTACTCACTAATCATGAAGAACACACAAAATCTATTGAAAATGGTGTTGTTAATCATGATTAGAGATTAAATAGAAGATAGATGATTTCAGTGTTTTCACTCAGTCAATTAATACTAAAGTTCACACTACCGCAATCATAACGGTTGTCAATGCAGTACTTTAGGATCGAATCCACAGAGACAAATGTTACACTACAATTCTCACAATTACGAAACTAAGCTAAGACAAGAATATGGTTGGTTTTGGAAAAGTAACAAAAGCAATTTAAAACGATGTAAATTCAATAAGGGAAAAGCGTTAGGTCATGGGTTTATTCTCATGAATCCAGAGATCACGAATCAGACAATTATTCAAGGAATAATTAAACACAAGTTTCAAACTCAAACATAAATATTAACCAATCCACTTCCGTTCTCATGGTTACTAAACCTAGCACCCTAAAATCCTAACTTCCGTTGGCATAGAATTCTAGATCAGCTTTAACGAGCAGGTTCAATATGTTCACGAATCACCTTAACATCAACTTCTGCAGGCTAAGGACAATTCGCTCGCTTATGTTCTTTCTAGCAACCTAATACACTTCCGCCCTCTTAGGTTTAAGCCCTAGTTCATAGACCTAGCGGTCAACTCAAGCCTAAGCAATAAACACAACGATAAGCGAAAACCACAAAAGATAATTCCCTATTTGTGTCTAATTCAATGATTCATCGATCCCCTTGAAACCCTAAACCTAACTAATGAACTACTCACACATAGTTGCAGAGAATAAGCAAAGAGATATGAGAGAAATCATAAAGAAATTCAATAGATAATAAGAGGGTTCAGAAATCTTCTCCAAGTTTGTCAGAAGTGGTTCCGAGATCTTCTCCCAAGCATACAATTGAAAGAGATGAAAGATGTCTAAGAAAAATAAAGCTTGGCCTCAAAAGTGGCTGAAAAATAAGTATTTATATGTCTTGGGTCAAATTAGGTTAAGTTAGGATGATTCTGGGGCAAAATATGAAGTTTAGAAACTGCCTTTTTCACGTCTGGGAAGTGCATCGATCGATGCAAGTGTGCATCGATCGATTTTGAAGTTTCTGGATATGTGCATCGATCGATGCAAGGCTGCATCTATTGATGCTAAACTCCCTGTTTCCGCACATGCTTCTTATGCGAGGCAGATTGACCTGTCTTCAGTATATCGAGTATAACTCTTGATCGCACCGTTGGATTGTCTTCAAACTACTTTCATATGAAAGATAATTCAAAGCTCTATCTTCTGTCCAAATTTCAGCTCGATCCATCGGTGGGAAGACCTTCACAGACTGCCAAACGTCTGACATCTCTGCATGATTCTGCACTTCCATATGCTCATTTGCATCCAAAATGGCTCTTTTTCTCCCAACGTCTCCTAAAACCTGAAAAGACTCGATAAAAGACTAAAAGACTCTAAAAACATACTTTAACTCAATGAAAGACTCAAAAGAGACACCAAAACATGTGTTAGAAAACGGTAAAAACCAAGTATATCAATTCCCCCAGACTTAGTCTTTTGCTTGTCCTCAAGCAAACAGAAAACTAAGCAAGAAGAAAAAGTTTGAAAAACACGGAGACTCACATTTCCTTTAGAAATCTGCAATGACCATTATCTTAGTAATCCACGTATTGTTAAACTAGCTCCATATCGAACCACCATGTACTTCTCTGCAAGCATTCGCAGCCTCCCATATTCAACTCATTATTTCACAGAAGAATCCAAAGCTATCACTACTGAGTCTCATCAAGGATCATAGTGCCAAGAACCTTCTAAACTCTTTCCCTTTCGATATCGTGACAAGACAACAACACAACCTTTGGTACTTTTTCCCTCCCCTAGACTTATTCTTTTCTCATTTTTTTTTCCGTAGGGCCAATGGCTGATGGAACGAGAGTATTGATGGTTTTTTCCATCGAATCCCCGATTCATTTTAGTGCCACCCTTTTATTCTAAGGTGTAGGCGAATAGTGGTATCTCTGAAAATTTTCCTAACCTCGCTTCCAACCTTAGTGTGATCATCTCTTTCGAAGTAAAATAATGGGATCGATGGAAATTTTCCTAGCCCTTTACTCAAAAGAAAATAATTTCATCTTTTCTGCTTTTTATTTTAAATAAGGGAGAGGAGTACCATACTTTTACACAGGTCGTCTTGTCAGATACGAATGAGGAGTCAAGCTCTGAAGACACCAATTACAATGATGAGGTAAAAGGAAGAGCTCGGAAATTAGCTCAAGCTTTTTGAATTTTTTTGGAAACATAGATGCCTCTGATTAACTGGTCAGCCTTTAGATTTTCCATTAGGCTGGTCTAAAACTAGCTCTGCAACAATGGTCACTTAGATGCAAATCACATAAAAATTCAAAGGTCGTGATCATCATCTCCAACAAATTTTGGCTCAATAAAATGACTCAAGAAACAAACAAAATGACTCAAGAGAGAAAACAATGTTAGTAACGACAAAGACCCTCCCCCAGACTTACTTCACACCGTCTCGGTGTGAAAATAAACCAAGAAGAAGGTAAAATAGACTCAAAGAAAGAAAATCAAGAAAAAGTCAAAGTTGACTTACATGGGTCGGTATTGGTCGATGCAAGATATGCATCGATCGATTTTTGTTTCTCTGGACGCCCTGCATCGATCGATGCGTACACTACATCGATCGATTTCCGATTTTCTAGACCCTTGGCATCGATTGATGCGTACACTGCATCGATCGATTTCTGATTCTTTGGACCCTTGGAATCGATCGATACCCATGTTGTATCGATCGATTCTGTTCTGCTCGTTCCTGCAAAATATATATATATTTTTTTTTAACATGAGACACTTAGAATCAAAACTAAAATTTAGAAAATGTTAGTGAAAGCAAAAACAAAGGAAAAGATAAGATATGTACACTTACCGGTGGGTTGCCTCCCACCAAGCGCTTGTTTAAAGTCGTTAGCTTGACTTTGGTTCGGGTATCAGTCAGGAAGAGCGTGAGAGCTTGCCCCGAAACAAGTCCCACCATCAAACATCTCCAGCTTCAGAATTCTGCTCATCATCCCCTTTACAGCATCTTTTCCTTTCTCTTTTAGCTCTGAAGTGAGAAGTGCTCTAACCTTTGAGAATGGCTTCGATGTTCCCTTGCACTACTTTACCTTATACTCAATTGAATCTCCATCACACTTCTGAGGGATCAAAGTTATATAAGCATCTCCTTTGACTCTTTTGCTTTTTACCTTTCCTTGTGCCTTAGTCTTCATGATGTCGTTCTTGCTGATGATAGGAGGATCATCTAAGACTACTTTGACTTTGTCATCTTTATAAGGCTCTTTCCAAGGATCAACCACCAGCGTCTCTCCTATGACAACAGTGATGCAAGAGACGTGTTTGGGAGTTCCTCTAGTGGGGATGGCTTTGTAGATAACCTTTTTGTCAATGATAGAGAGCGAGATTCTCTTATTGGGAATGTCTACAATTGCCCCCACTGTAGCCATGAATGGTCTTCCCAGAATCAAAGCCTTATCAGAACCTTCACTCATCTCCACAACCTGGAAATCAGTAGGAACCAGGCAATTTCGTACATGAACAAGCAAATCAGGGATGATACCATATGGGGTTGTGGTAGAGGAGTTGGCGAACGCAAGAGTCGTCTGAGGAGGCTTCATATCGGCAATTCCCAACCTCTCTGCAACAGCCTTCGACATCAGATTCACGCTAGATCCAGAATCTACAAGAGATTCTTTAAATTCGACTCCGAAGATAGAACATGGAACAACGAACTTTCCGGTGTCTTCAATCTTAGACAACTGCTTCATTGGTGGTGGTGTGCTCCTTGCCTTAATGAAGAGTGCTTTAATCTCTTCTAGAGTCTCTCTGCAATTCTGGAAGAAATCTAACAGAGGTCGGTCTTCCAAGGCTTCTTCAAACGAAATCTCATGGGGAATCCTCCTCACCATCTTATCAAAACCACTCAGCTTCTCTGCACTAATAAACTTCATGAGGTGTCTGGGTGGTATGGCACCTTAGGAACATATGGTGGTGGGGTGATGGAAGCGTATTTCTTCTCTGCTGCAACAGCACGTGTTTTAACCTCATCCTTCAACTCATGCACAGTCTTCATTTCTGCTTGAGCAGTGATTGCATTGCAATGCTCTCTAGGATTTGTCTCTACTTTTCCCGGAAAATTTCCTGGCTGTCGCTTGATTGCTTCGGCATTTTGAGCAACTTGAGTGTCCAGCTTCTTCACATGAGTGCATACAGCTTCTTACATGCTGTTGAGATCGTTATACATGTTATCAATCTTGACATTGGTCTCCTTAGCAGATTGCTGCTGGTTGAGCAGAAGCTGTTGCATAAGAAGTTTAAGCTCATCTTGAGAGCCATTCGCAAAGCTCGCAGGAGCTTGGAATGGGGCTGGTGATGCTGTCTGGAAGGTGTTGAATGGTTGTTTCTGCTAAAACCCACTTTGGAAATTGTTCACACCTTGAAAGCCCTGAGAAAAACCTGAGACGCCAGCGTTTTGCACAAAAGTTTTTCCTTGGGGTTGTTGAGCTTGCTTGGGGTAGACTTGATCTTGGGGATTTTCGACATTGGTGCTAATGTAAGACATATTCAGATGGTTTCAGTAGTTCTGGTTGAATCCTCTGTTTTGCACATACCCCTGTCCACTAACGAAGTTCACCTCCTACAGCTCATCACTTTCATCTTTAGCTAATCCCCGACATAAAAATGCATCTCTTGTCTCCTCGCAAGATTGCACACCTCTCTGATTTCCCTTCAACAGCAAGTTCACTTTCGCAGTCAGCTCATCAATCTTCTACAACTCCACACTGTTGACACATTTAGACTTGTCGTATTCAGAACATCGATTTCCAGAACTTGTAGCCAAGTTCTCTATCAAATGATACGCTCCTTCCTTAGTCTTAGTCATGAAATCTCCATTGCTTGCAGCATTAAGGGCGTTCTTGTAATCCCAATCAACTCCATCGTAGAAGATGCTTAAAATCTGCTCATTTGAGTACCCATGGTGTGGGCACTCTCTTCGGTACTCTCTAAACCTCTCCTAAGCTTCACAGAAAGGCTATCCCACATGCTGCTGAAAAGAAGTGATTTTGTTCCGCAGTGAAGCTGTCTTTGACTTGGTGTAGAAGTTATCTAAGAAAGCAGCTCTGCACTCATCCCAAGTAGTCAATGACCCAGCTGGGAGTGACTTCAGCCACCTTAGTGCCTTATCTGCCAAAGAAAAGGGGAAGAGCTTGCACTTGAGGTAATCAGCTGGTACCCCATTCGACTTGGTAGTGCTGCAGATCTCTTCAAAATTTTCGATATGGTCCATCGGATGCTCTGCAGGCAGACCATGGAACGTGTGCTGCTTCACCAATGCGATCATCTGAGGTTTGATCTCATAATCTTGCCTCGTAATAGCCGGTGGCTAGATGGCAGCTCTGTTCTGATAGAAGGCATGAGGTATGTCCAAGTCCCCGATGGCAGGCTGCTGTTGCTGCTGTTGTTGTTGTTGCAGTTGCAACTGCAGCACTTGTTGTTGCAGTCTTTGAAGCTCGGTTGCTGCAGCGTTCTGTTGGTTGTCATTATGATCGTCCATGATGACGGGATTTGATTTTGCTTTTCTGCTTGTACGTTCTAGCCTTGCTAGCTCTTGGTTGTCGAGCTCAAGAAGGTTCTCGGAGCCCTTGTTTCTGGTAACTCTACCCGGCTTTTTGGTTAGTCACCTGAAACACACAAATAATAAAATAGAATTTGTTAGTAAATCTTAGACTAAATTTCAAATTCAAAATTGAAGGTAACGCTATTGGTCCCCGGGAACGGCGCCAAATTGATTTCAGTGTTTTCACTCAGTCAATTAGTACTAAAGTTCACACTACCGCAATCATAATGGTTGTCAATGCAGTACTTTAGGATCGAATCCACAGAGACAAAGGTTACACTACAATTCTCACAATTACGAAACTAAGCTAAGACAAGAATATGGTTGGTTTTGGAAAAGTAACGAAAGCAATTTAAAATGATGTAAATTCAATAAGGGAAAAGCGTTATGTCATGGGTTTATTCTCAGGAATCCAGAGATCACGAATCAGACAACTTTTCAGGGAATAATTAAACACAAGTTTCAAACTCAAACATAAATATTAACCAATCCACTTCCGTACTCATGGTTACTAAACCTAACACCCTAAAATCCTAACTTCCGTTGGCATAGAATTCTAGATCAGCTTTAACGAGCAGGTTCAATATGTTCACAAATCACCTTAACATCAACTTCCGCAGGGTAAGGACAATTCGCTCGCTTATGTTCTTTCTAGCAACCTAATACACTTCCGCCCTCTTAGGTTAAGCCCTAGTTCATAGACCTAGCGGTCAGCTCAAGCCTAAGCAACAAACATAACGATAAGCAAAAACCACAAAAGATAAATCTATATTTGTGTCTAATTCAATGATTCATGGATCCCCTTGAAACCCTAAACCTAACTAATGAACTACTCACACATAGTTGCAGAGAATAAGCAAAGAGATATAAGAGAAATCATAAAGAAATTCAATAGATAATAAGAGGGTTCATAAATCTTCTCCAAGTTTGTCAGAACTGGTTCCGAGATCTTCTCCCAAGCATACAATTGAAAGAGATGAAAGATGTCTAAGAAAAATAAAGCTTGGCCTCAAAAGTGGTTGAAAAATAAGTATTTATATGTCTTGGGTCGAATTAGGTTAAGTTATGATGATTCTGGGGCAAAATAGGAAGTTTAGAAACTGCAGAAACTGCATTTTTCGCGTCTGGGAAGTGCATCGATCGATGCAAGTGTGCATCGGTCGATTTTAAAGTTGCTGGACATGTGCATCGATCGATGCTAAACTCCCTGTACGCACATGCTTCTTCTGCGAGGCAGATTGACCTGTCTTCAGTAAATCGGGTATAACTCTTGATCGCACCGTTGGATTGTCTTCAAACCACTTGCATATGAAAGATAATTCAAAGCTCGATCTTGTGTCCAAATCATCAGCTCGATCTCAGTGGGAAGACCTTCAAAGACTGCCAAACGTCTGACATCTCTGCATGATTCTGCACCTCCATATGCTCATTTTCATCCAAAATGGCTGTTTTTCTCCCAACGTCTCCTAAAACATGAAAAGACTCGATAAAAGACTAAAATGCTCTAAAAACATACTTTAACTCAATGAAAGACTCAAAAGAAACACCAAAACATGTGTTAGAAAACGGTAAAAACCAAGTATATCAATAGATTAAGAAAACAAGATGAGAGATTGCATTAAACTTCAAAGAATCTCTTACAAATCTCCAAAAACTCAAAAAGGAAAGGTTTTTCAAAAGGGTAGAAAAGTTGCTCTACAAATTAGGTCTAGGGCCTTTATATAGGGGAGACCCACAACCTGAGTGAGAGCTCTACACCGGACAGTGGTTGGCAGGTGTTGATGGCCGGTGTAGGAGGCTTTTGGTCGGTGTTCTTTGAGCAGAACTCGTTTGGGAGCCAGACAGACATGTCCTTGCTAAATCTGCTGTATCTTTCGACTTGAAATCACATTTAAACGACATACAACTCCATTTTCTACAACTTTCATGAAGACCTCCGAAGCTAAATCTGAATGGAAACCCTTCGTCTGGCCAGATCTTTAATTCACTTCGGCTGGCTTCGATGAGGACGGATTTTGGACTTGTGACACCGGGTGAACATTGGCCGATGCATGTAGTCGGTGCTTGCTCCTTTCTCACCAATGAACAGGTGACACTGACCAAAGGTGGGTCGGTGTTGGTTCTTCTTCATACCGACCAAGTGACATGGAGCAAAGGTTGCTCGGTGTTGAGTGAGTTTTGTTGAGTACCGGGCAGCCTTTGGTCGGTGTTGGGAGAGTCTTGGGTCGGTGCTTGTTTCTGTCTCAAAACCGACCAAGTGCACCAGGCAAAGGAGGGTCGGTGTTCTCTTCTGTCTTGACACCGATCAAGGACACCGACCAAAGGTGGGTCGGTGTTGATCAAAGGTCTCGCGGCCAGACGGACATATCCTTGGTAAAATCACCATATCTCCTGAACCACCTATCCAAGTGCCTTGAAACCACTTCCTGACGACAGCTAACTCATATTTCCATCATTGTCATGAAGACCTTCAAAGCTAAATCCGATTGGAAACTCTTCGTCCCGCCAGATCTTTCAGACACCTCGGGTGACCTTTGCACTTTCTTTTGCTCCATGCTGAGTTTCGTCTTAGTTGGATGAATGTGCTTGATACCGAGTCGCTTGGCGGTCAATTTTGACATGATGCTTAGACAAGCTCCGGAGTCACAAAGAACGTCTTTAAATTCAAATCCACGGATGCTACAAGAGATAAGGAACTGACCTTGTTCTTCGATCTTATGGAGAGTTCGAACCAGTTGTCCTTTCATGGCGTTGTCGAAAAGATCTTCTATCTCCGTGATGGACTCCTTACTTTCACAAAAGAAATGACCAATCATGTGGTCCATGCAAGCTCTAGCAAAAGTGGTACCTCAAGGTAGATCATGAACCACGTTGTTGAATTCTTCTAGCTTCTCCCAACTTATCTTGTTTGGATACTCTCGGTACTTCTCGGGATGGAAGATTCGGATAGCGTAAGAGGCGGAATAGGGTGTTGATAAATGTGTTGCTCTTTTGAAGTAGGTGTGAATATCCTTCTTGCTCTCTTTGCTGTAGCGGAAAATGTTTTGTAGACGACCTCCTTTCCAAACTTCTTCGAAAGAAATGTGCATCGGGATTGACCTCACAAAGTAGTTGAAATCGATCAATCTTTCTCGGGTGATGCTTTGTGTCTTTGGCTCCTCGGGTATTGGGCTTGATGGATGTGTCGGTTCAAAGGCCAGGTAGGACTCACAGTGAGAGTCCGTGATGTCAAACCAATGGTAGGAGTCGATATAAGGCATGTGGATCTTCCTTGGTGGGCTCCTTTGAAGGGTTGTTGATGAAAGGGATGAGGCTTCTTCATGAGCTTGAATCACCTTGCAAGGTGCATATGAACCTGGCTCCAAGTCGCTTGAGGGATCTGTAGAAATCTTAGTATCTATAGAGAAGGCAGCTTACTCAAAGGAGAATTGTAGAAATAGAATATATGAGGTTTTTGTCCAACATTTACTCATTTTTTGACCTTCTTTTAAAGAGTTGTAGAAAGAGTTGAAAACCACATATATTCTATCCAAAATGTAGTAGAGCATTTTGGAAGGGTTTAAAGAGTTGTAGAAATTTTAATAAAAGTGAAAGGATATAATTTATCAATCTCCACCATTACATCGGATTAATCCTAATCGTCTACCGTGGAGTTGATTTTTATATAAAGGGGTGGGATCTCTAATTTGTAATCATCCAAACAAAACTAATAAGGAATTAAGCATCTCTTTCTCTCTCTAATACTAAGTTTCGAATTTGGATGAAGGTTGACTTAGCAACCGTTAAGGGCGGAAATGTGCTTAGGCTACATGAATTGGTTCATGAGGAATTGAATTGTGACATCAAGTAAACATCTTTTTGCATGGCAGACCAAGTTCTTCTATGCATTTGGGTAGATTACAGGAATTGATTAGTGTCTAGTCAAAGAATGTTTATATGTTGGGTCTATTTTATTAAACAAGCCGGTAAAGATTCATAGTAAAATGTTTTGAGGTTTAGAGAATCAAAGTTTTTTGGAATTCATGATTTCTCAAAGTTTTTCCTTTTTCTTCGGATTTCATAATTGGACAATCTTATCTTTCCTATACATCTTGTCTACTAAGCCACCCAGCTTCCACTATGAAAAGTCAAGAACGAGAGAAACACCACAAGTGAAACAAAGATTCTACAAAAACTCTTTTGCTTTAATAGAAATCGCTTAAACACTTTTCTTACAAGATGTTTAATCAGATTTACACGAATTCAATCCTGACTTGTCATTGACCAACTATGAAGCACAGGGACGTCTACTTTCACCCGTCTTACGTACCGGAAACGTTTTGGAGACGGGTACTTCATGGTGACAGCATCGAAACGTTCCGGAGACGTTTCGAACAAGGCAGGGACGGCAAGCCAAAAACGGAGACTGCATGGCTAACGTATGGGGACGTTTCCGAGATGTGTCGGTTGTAAATTAAGCGTCCCCGATTAAGAAATATGTAAATTAACTTATTTTTCCAAAAAAAAACTAAAATAAAAAAGGAAAACACACGTTTAAACTTCTAGAGTTGAAGTTTTAATTGTCTCATCTAACGACTTTTTCACTTTGCCTTCTCTAAGTTCTCTTCACCACTCATGTTGAACATAGCAAGTTCCGAAGTACATCTCTAATCTAATCGGTCTTCTTATGTTTTTGTCTCAAATTCAAAAGGGAGTTAGTGTTGCTTGTTCGTGTCGTAGGTCAATGGTTTTGCTACTTTGTTTGTATGATCGTATCTCTCTCAATCATTTAATTTAGTGTTGCTTCTTGCTTGTTCGTGTCGTAGGTCAATGGTTTTGTTACTTTGTTCGTATATCTCTCTCAATAATATAATTTAGTGGTGCTTGTTCGTGTCGTAGGTCAGAGGTTTTGTTACTTTGTATGTTCTCAATCTCTTCTTTATTTTTTATTTTTTTGTCAACCATTCTTTTCATTCATTAAACTTCGAAACTACAATCAGAGGGAATTATACATCCTCTTTTGATATTCAAATACATATTAAAAACGATAAAGCTTACATAGATAAAACTTGATAATACGACAGCGAATTCAAACCTAAGTACGAATGCGTCAAAATCATCATCACGGCAGAGCCGGGTTCTTTGAACTTAGTCACTTTGGCAACTATGGCCCGTGAAATTGAGGCTGAAGTCTTACCTCCGGAGTTCACAGGAGCGATCCGGTTTGCCTCTTCTGCTCCCGTACAGACCGCTACGCAAGAAGATAATTTGGTAAGAACCTTCATAAGATTTCCCAGCGAAGAGCTCGGGAAAAGTACACCTCTCAAAGAGAGGGAAGGTGTTAACATCGCCATCCCCAACTCAACAGAATTTGTGACTATCTCGATCGAAAGACCAAGGAAGCCAGCAACCCATTTTAACCTGGGGAATGGGCCAAAAATGGAGAAGGGCCATGGGCTAAGAAGTCTCGATAACGGATTGGGCTCGGTCAATCAATTCACTTGAAAGATTGAGCAACGAGCAAGTTGGGAGGGTGGCGGAGACAGCTGATACTGGTGGCTGAACCGACGGGGAAGAGGGGCGGCAGTGCGAATCCGAGGAAGTGCAACATGTGGAAACACGGAGGAGATGAGACTCGTCATGCCCGAAAGCACATAATATGTAAACTTTCCAGTGTTTGAACAGAGCGAGAAAGCAAACTTGAATCCTGCTTGATTAGGTTTGGAGTTTTGCTCCACGATGAATACCTTGGCTCGGACGAGAAAGCCTAAAGTTTCTTTGACCTGAGAAACACCGGAAGGGAACGTCTTTAAACCAACATCGTTGGTGGATAACCGCCTGTTTGAAGGTGGCAGCATAGTCTTAGCGTTGTGGCTGATCGGAGAGTCAGTTGGGGTCGAACCGGAGAAACACTCAAAGCCATTAAGAGTCCTCGCAATAGACCTAGAGGAACTCCTCTTATTCAAATTTTCCTAGCCCAACCGATAGCCTGCGGATAACGAGTCGTGCAGAAGAAGGGGAGAGGAAACGGGATAACGATGGGGGTGAGAAGAGGTACAGTTTTAGATCGCCGGGAAAGTTGAAGTCGGAGACACTATCCTGACCGGCGGAGCAGAACTCAGACGCGGTGGAAGGAAGGTAAAAGCTCCTTTGGAACTTCGGCACTGGTTCTTTCGCGCGGTGGAACACTAGGCAGATTAGAAGATGATTGACGACAAGCAAGTGGCCGGAGAGCAGCCAGATTCTGGTGGATCCGGTGGATCCGGTGGTTCCAGGGGGTGGAGGATGTTTGATGAGTCTCTCATCACCCGACGGTGAGAGAAAGCTTCGAGAGGCAAAGGGGTTATCGCCGGGAGCCAGTGGAGGGTGAGAGCTGAGCCAGAAAACAAATCTCCGGAAACCATGGCAAGGCAATGCAGGAAAACGACCGGAAGCATTGCACTTGACCGGTGGAGGTCCCGCAGGAAAGATGGACGGCGAGGGATCACCACAGCTCGTGCAAACAGAAAAACCCCACTAGCCCAACCCCTTGTGAAGACACCGTCCTCGAGTATCAACCGAAGAGAGAAGCTAGAGGAGCTCGCCGCGAACTCAAACCCAAGAAACCACACCGGCGACACCTCCAAGACGCGCGACGACGAAGACCAAAACCAACAAAAAAACTATAAAGCTCGGCAAACTAGCAGCAGAGAAGGAAGAGAAGACACAGGGGTCCCTCTAACGGTGACGGTGAGAAGAACCGACCACCGGAGAGGGAGATCGGATTGATTTGAGGTAGGCAGCGGCGCGGCTTTAGGGCGAACTCGGGAGAGAAAAAAGCCAAGTGCTGTTTTAATTCCGCAAAATTCGTGTTTTGTGTTTCTTCTTTCTTTCTTTATTTGTTTTGTTTAGTTTTTTTTACAATTTTCTTTTGACTTTATGCAGTTTAATCTTGCAAGGAATCCACATTATCGTAGGTCATATCAGTTTGTTGCTGCCAACAAACTTGATGGTTATGTGCCCTCTGGTTATAATAGGCTGAGAACAACCTTGTTAGAGGAAAGGAACCATCTGGAGAAGTTATTAGATCCACTTAAGTTAACATGGAAAGAAAGAGGGGTGACGATTGTGTCATATAGTTGGAGCGATCCTATAAGAAAACCTCTAATTAATTTCATTGCTACTTCCGAGAATAGTCTTGTGTTTCTCAAGGCTGTGAATTGTTTTTGGCCAAGTAAAAGATAAATTCTTCATTGCTGATTTGATGAAAGAAGTTATAAATGAGGTGGGTCATCAAAACGTTGTGCAAATCATTATAGATAATGCAGCAAATTGCAAGGCAACTGGAGAGCTTATTGAGAGTACGCATCCTCACATCTATTGGACACCATGTGGTACGTTGTTCATACCCTTAATCTTGCTTTGAAAAACATTTGTGCAGCAAAGAATGTGGAAGGAAATGCAGAAACATATGAAGAGTGCAACTGGATAACGAAAATTCATGGGGATGCTTTTGCAATCAAATATTTCATCATGAACCACAACATGAGACTAGCAATCTTTATTAATTTCTCTCCTCTTAAGTTGCTTTCGGTTGCCGATACTCGTTTTTCTTCTATCATTGTGATGCTTAAAAGGTTGAAGCTTATCAAAAGCGGCCTTCAAGCCATGGTCATAAGTGATGAGTGGTCTACTTATAAAGAGGATGACATAGGGAAAACAAACTTTGTTAAGGAGAAGATTGTGAATGATGATTGGTGAGAACATGTGTCTTACATTCTTGATTTCAGAAGGCCTATATATGAGATGATTAGATTATGTGACACTGAAAAGCCATGCCTTCACTTGGTATATGAGATGTGGGACTCCATGATTGAGAAGGTGAAGTTTGCGATCTACAAGAAAGAAAAACGTCAAGTGTCTGAACATAGTCTTTTCTATGAAGTTGTTTATGAGATCTTAGTGGCTCGTTGGGCGAAAAATAATACTCCCTAACATTGTCTAGCTCACTCTTTAATCCCAAGTTATATGATTTTAAATTATATGTTTTATTATATTTTTTTTTGTTTTCTTGCCACATGTGACATATATATATATAAAACACGTTTTTTGTATGTGGCAGGTTTTATAGTGAAACATGGCTAAATGAGGATTCCACAAGAATTGGCCCACATAAGGATGGAGAAGTCTCATGTGAGAGGATGAAATGTTTTAGAAGATTGTTTTCCAATACTGATGATCATACTAAAGTTTTGAATGAGTATGCATTATTCTCGATGAAGAGTGGTCTTTTTGAGGATCTAACATGCATTTCGGCGATGTATACTATGGAACCCAAGAATTGGTGGGCTAACTTTGGTGCCCAAACTCCCCTCATCCAGACTTTGGCTTTTAAGTTGCTTGGACAGCCTAGTTCATCTTCTTGTGCTACAATTGGAGTACTTACTCATTTATTCACTCACTTAGAAGAAACAAGTTGAATCCAAGTCATGGTCAAGATTTGGTTTACATCCACAACAATCTACGTCTTTTATCAATGAATAATGATGAATATAAAGATAAAAAGACCAGGATGTGGGATGTTGATGGAGATGAATTTGATTCCATGGAAGATGTGGGGTTCTTGGATTTTTGATCTTTCACTAGAGCTGGATTTTGAAAATCCATTGCTTGATTAGCTTATTTTTAGGGAAAATGATACCTAGCTACACGAACTATACATCACCACATGGCCAGACATCTGGACAAAATTATTGCATCCCTAACTACATGAACTTTATGATAACCAAGCTGATATGTATGCATTTAAACTAATTATGTGTTTAACATCACAAATTAAATTATTGCATCCCTAACTACATAAAATTTATGTGTCTAATCATATGATTGTTCCAATGTATATAGTCGTCCCCAGCCAATCAGGCTAAACGGCGCTTCAATTCCTCCTCTACCTTATCGATACCCGGCGGTTCCGATTAGGAACAAGGCCTTAAACACCTCAACAGCTGAATTATCCAACGCTCCACCACCAACGCATCCGTCTCTGCCGTCTCCACTGTCGCTTCCGTCACCGTTGCCGCCGCCTTCCCCCCGAGAGCAAGATTCGATGGAAGCTTCGGTGGCTGCTTTTATGCAGTACTTTGAGAACCGTATGAACGAAGACGACCCGAACCAGGAACATTTCTCCGCCTGGTCTTTGTTGATTCCTTCGATCCCAACTAGTGGTGAGGAACAACAAATGGAGAACATTCCACCACCTGTTCCGGCGAATTGATCGTCCGGGATTCTAGATTCGCATGATTGTCCGACTCATTCACGATCGGATAATGTTCCACCACCAATTCCGGCCACTTATCGTCGGGAAATTTAGACTGGCCCAAATCTCGGAACAATTTACGATCGGAGAACATTTTACCACCATTTACGGCGACTTTACCGCCAGGAAGTCTTGACTGGCCCAATTCCCGGAACGATTTACAATCAGAGAAAATCCCACCACCAGTTCCAGCTCCTTCACCGTCTGAGGTTCTATATCGGCCCGATTCTACGTATGATATATGATCAGAGAATATTCCACCACCAATTCCGGTGACTCTACCATCCATGAAAGACTCTAATCTACTACACAAACCTAATTATTGTTATTTAAGATATTAGAGTGAGGTGTTTTTTTTTATGTTGAGACTTGTATGAGACTTTATTTCTATTTATAATTTAAGGGTATTATTTTTTATATTTTTATTGACGTATCTATGCCATACCCGTATCCATACATTTTTACTTTGCAGTTTCCCGTCCCCGTTTCCGTACCCGTTTTGTCCCCGTACCCGTTTCAGTGCAGCATGGCTGACCAATTCCAAATTTACTCATACTTACGCACATCAACAGCTATGCCCACTCTATGTTCTTACGAGACTCTATCAATCAATGCCTGACCTAAACCTAAGGTCTTCCACGCTTTAAATATTCACCAGCACATGTTGTTGAGAATATCTTGTCTCCAATTATCACGATATCTTCAAATCTTCTTTTTCCTTGATTTGAAGATCCTCTGTTCTGTTTCGATTCAAAAAAAAAAGAAGATCCTCTGTTCCGATTCAGCTAACTTCTCAACACCACTTGAATTACGCCACATCAGCTACTCTTCCTGCCTTTCTATATTGCACAGTCTCTGTTGTGCAACCACTTCGTTCCTTGTTACTAACACAATAAGCCAGGCGAGATGGTTTACGGTAAGTCAAACCAAATAACCTTAAAAATAAGAGCTTATGAATCATATAAGATTCAATATTGGCTCACGAAATTCCCCATCTGTCGCCCATTATTAGCTATTTACCATTTTAATATTTCGAACAACCTGAAAAGAGAATACATCTCCCTTGGTGCAAACTCCCAAACTATTCTTTTCATGTGCAACAACCTGTAGATCATATTTCCATCAACACCCCTCTTTATAAAGACCCGTCGAGTATCAATTATCTTACACATATTATTTCATTACCACACTTTTTAACATTTTTTCTTTTTTATCTATTCTTATCAGTCTTTCTTATTTGAGAAACTTCACTTTCAAAAAAAAAAAAAAGGCTAATGGCTCTCGAGGGGGTGATTTTCCAACACAGTTATATTGGGAAAGAAGCCTACTCGAACATTTACACAGATGATGAACCACCCTTCTATGATCTCCAAGCCTCTCTCAGTTTTTTCGACAACCAAACCGAAAACTACGACTCTACTTTTCTCAATGAAGATTACTATGGGAATGGGAATGCTAATGCATTCCTTCATCAACCACCACCTCGTGAAATTATAAGTGATGAAGAGAAAACTACCCCGAGCTGCGAGGTGAGTAATCACCGAGACACGGAGATGAATGAGGTAAAGCGGCGCAGAACAAGGGCGAAGAAAAACAAAGAAGAGATCAATAATCAACGTATGACTCACATTGCAGTGGAGCGTAACCGGAGAAAACAGATGAATGAGTACCTCTCTGTTCTCCGCTCTCTCATGCCTGAGTCATATGTTCAAAGGGTATCACTTGTTAACTTTTATATCTACAAACTACAATCATAACTCTATAGTGCATCTATGTATTTTTTTTATATAGACTAACAGAATTAAAATCCATATTTTGCAACGTTCAAATCTATTTTTTTTAGTTTTTATAAATATTTTAAAAAGAGTAGTATCAGTAAATGATCATGGTTTAGTTTTTATTTATTTGCAAAATCGGCGGATAAGATTTTTATAAATAGTAGTTCATTTATCGCGCCTAAGTTTTTAAAATCGTGTGGATTTCAAGTGTGATTTTAAAATATATTATACTATTTTATAGGAAGACAAGCTGCTCAGAGAAAAATCATGCCGGATAAAAGACCATACTTATTTACGAAAATGCTATGATTTATTGTTGTCCTAATTATCAGTTTATCACCCCCATATCTACCAAAACCCCCCTTTAAAATACAGCAAATTTTACTTCTTTAAAACAATTTTACAATTTTAAGAAATTCATTAAATTCTAGTATATTAAAACGTAATGATATCTGTCTTTAAATCCTCCTTCCCAAAAGGATTATAAATCCTTGGCACAAGAGAACCACCCTCTTGATACTACCACTAGACCATTACCCGTTTGACAAAAGAAAAAAGTAGCTGTAGTGAATTAACCCTAATTGTAACAATTAACATGCATAGTTCTTTGGCAGTTTATGAGTTTAGTGTTTCTTATTTTTAATGGTTTCAGTGTGACCAAGCATCAATAGTAGGAGGTGCAATAAACTTCATCAGAAAACTCGAACACCATCTTCACCTCCAAAACTTCAATGTCGAGCCAAACGAAAACTCTTTTTCAGGAAGCGATATCTCATCCGCCACACCTTTCTCCGACACCTTCAAGCTTCCCCAGTTCTCAATGGGCTCTTCTTCTGTGGGAGAGAATGTGGCTAACGCATTGGCTGATATCGAAGTAAGCCTCGTCGAGTGCCACACAAGTCTCAAGATCAGAACAAGAAGAAGACCAAAGCTTCTTCTCAACATTGTCTCTGGTTTACAGAGCTTAGGGTTTATCATTCTACACCTTAATGTCTCCACTGTTTCAGACTTTGTCCTCTACTGTTTCTCCACTAAGGTATGTTTCTGCTCAATCCTAAATCACTATTTCTTTACCCCTGATTTGATATCGTTACAGTAAAGAAACATCCTAAAAGCTGTAACAAAATATAAATATATATATATATATATATGTTTATTTATACACAAGACAAAAAACACAAAACATATCTCTGTGTAATTTAATTAGAAATCAAATGCTAGGCTTAGCCGTAACCTAATTAATTTTATCTTGTCGCCTATCGTCTTATATATTAGTTTTATCACTAATAGATCATTATAATAATATTCGGCTTTAAAAATAGGTTTAATTATGAGGCTACTTAATCTGTGACTTCTAGACCCGTCTGGCAGAAAAAGATAGACCTAGTCACTTAGATATACCATTCATCACATGCAATTCTTATAGTAAATTAGAAATTTTGTTATTTAATATTTAAGTACAGAAAAATATAATCCGATAATGATGTCTTCACCTAAAAATGTTATTAATACTTGTTTTAACCAAAAATATAGCACACTTGTTTATATACGTTTATAAAATGTTATTCTATAATCTTTAACTATTTTAAATTTCTACTATGTTTTCATGTAGACACATTATATATTATCCACACGTTCAATATGTATCTAGTTAAACCAAAATCGCACTCATCTACTTAAACTTAACATATATTTTTTTAGTGTTAAATGATTTTTTCGTTAAAATATTATTTAGCTTGAATGTTACACCATTCTATCATTACATTATTAAATTATATTTGATTTTTTTTATATCTTTCCACCAATACCGTTAATTACAAAATGATTTATCTACTATTATGTTTGAATTAATCAGTTAACTTATAAGACAATGTACTTTATTATCATGGGATGTAGACCTAACCAAAGAAGATTTATTCAAATGTATTATGCATATGATAACACAGAAAATTGGACGAAACAATCATTAATGTATACAAACACATGCCCGTAGCCAAATTTATATCATATTTATAGGATTTTCACATCAATGAAGATGTAAAGCCCATTTAAAAATTAAAAACGTACTAATTTTGTTCTTTTCGTTGTAAGAATTTCCACAAATTGTTAGTAAACCCAAAATTACTTTAAAATTAATTTAAACTCTTCACCAAACAAAAAGTTTGTGATGGCTTTTTTTTTGAATTTTAACATTTTGTGGTAATTTGAGAAAATAAAACATTAAAATTGTTAGTTAGAACATTTCACAAAGTATAAATCAAATTGTTTGTAAAGCCAACATTACTTTAAAATTATTTAAACTCTGTACCAAACAAAAAGTTTGTGATGTTTTTTTGAATTTTTATATTTTTGGGGTAATTTGAGAAAATAAAACATAAAAAATGTTAGTTAGGAAATTTCACAAAGTATAAATAGTTACTCTACTTTTTTTATATGAGTTGCCTTTACTTTAAATTAACTTTAAAAATATATATATATTGCTTGAAAATGCAGATGGAAGATTATTGTAAGCTTACCTCTGTCGCTGATATTGCTACCGCAGTGTATGGAATGCTCATGATTCATCAAGATTCATGATGATGTTCAAAACTCAACAGTAACCCTAAAGTAAATCGATTTGCAGATTCAATGCTAGTAATGAGTAGCCTGTTTGGGATATTTTGATACGAGTTCATATCATTGAAACGATATACTTTGTCTGTCGCGTTATTTTAATATTTCGTAACATTTATAGATGATTCTGTCCACTGCATTTTTCAAACTTTCTAGTAAAGATATGGACGGTCCATTTTTTGTGGATGTTGTTGACAAAAAGTAAATGGTAACAGCTGGAGATTAATGGTGGTTGAATTTGGCTGATATTCGTAGAAAACAAACATTATTTTTAATATATAGATTTAGAGGCACAATAAAGGAAATCGCGTAGTCATTCTCGACCCATCTTATCTGTCTCACCAATAATTCCCACCGTGATGTTCGATGAAAATAGTCTGTACCAAACTTTACAAAGCCAGGAATCTATGTTTTTCAGTGGGCCAGAAACTACTTTTCTATATTTCCCTATTTATTGATTTAATATTCATAATTATGTGATAATTAAGAAAGTAATTAACTAATTACAAATTTATATGGTTCAACACATAGTTTTCCCTTGTTTTTAAGTTTTTTGGCAACGATAAATTATAAGCATAACTTTACACAAACCCAAAGATCTTTGAACATTTAGGTTAAGAATTAGCGGAGTAACTCCATTCATTGTTGCATATAGATCTTCATGAACAGTATCATGAATGGAAGAAGTAAGACTTGATCTGTAAGATAGGAGTTTAGGTTTATCTCTCTTGCCTATAAACTTACGTATTGTGTTTTTGGGATGCTTTTATGATGGACTAAATGCATATATTTATAGATGGAGAGAGAACCTAATTCCGCTTTCGGGATTCTTTAGAATTAATCTCATATGTCAATCAAAGTAGAGATTGATTAGGAATTAACTCATTTATTTCTAATTTAATTGGTCACCAAATATATGAAAGAATAACCATATTCCAATAGAAAATGGATAAATATAAGACCACATAATAAAAAAGGAAATATTCCTTACAGTCTCCCACTTGGTCGTTAGTAAAATCTATTAATGTTTTCTTTTAGGAATCATAAGGCCGGCATAATATGGTATACTATTATTTTTCATTTGGTCATCATAACTGTTTTGGCTAATCTAGTAATCAATGGGAGTCATGGCAGTCACATATCATTCTGCAATATGATCCCTTCCATGTATTACTGCATTGACTACCTTTATAGCTAGACCGTAAACATAAGTATCAGTTATCGTAATGGTCCTCTGTCTTAAAACAAAGACTCATTTTGTAATCATAAATCCAACCAAGAATAATGTGTGTGCACATTGGAAACAGAATATATAAAAGATGTAAAAGTCATAAAAACGCTCAAATAAATGTCAAATGTATGCTAAACATAAACAAACAACGTAATTAAGAGCTATCCTCAAAACCCATACTTTCAACATGCTTCATAAAAATATTTGGAGATAATGCTTTCGTAAATATGTTTGCAACCATAAGATCAGTGTCTATGTATTCAATGATAAACTTTTATCTTTTGACATCTTGCTTCAGTGATAGATATTTAAGGCCCATATGTTTGGCTCTTTTCGATAGCCTATCATGCTTAGAGAAGAAGATTGCAACTTGATTGTCACAGTAAATAGTTTAAGGCTTGTCAACAAAACTCAAAACCCCAAACTTAGACATGGAATTCCACAACCATGTTCCTTGAATAGAAGCCTCATAACATGAAACATACTCAGCCTCCATAGTGGATGTGTAAATCAACTGTGACTTCTGGCTTTTCCATGAGATGGCACCTCCGCCTAGGAGATACACGTAGCCTAGAGTGGAGTGCCTAGAATCATGAAATCCACCAAAATCTAAGTCTAAAAATCCAATCATATGTGGATGTGTTGATTTTCTAGACGTCAGCATGTAATTTTTCTTGTTTCTTTTAGGTATCTCAGAACTTTCTTTGTAGCTTACCAATGAGCAAGTATTGGGTTTGATATATGCATAATTTACACTCTTTTAGCATGCATTTAACTTAGCATTTTAAGTCTCATGCATGTGTTTTGCATAGCTTTCTTAGTGTTTTGATCTAAATTAGGCTTTAGTTAGTTTGCATTAGGTCCTAGTGAGTCTTGCATCAATTTGGAGTGTTTTCTAGGTGTTTGGAGACATTTTGGAGATGTTTGGAGTAATGGAGCAAAATAAGATGCAAGGATCATTCCGAAGAGTCTGAACGAACTGGCAGAACGAAGGGCTTCCAATCTGATTCAGCTTCAATGGCCTTCATGAAAGTTGTATTCCAAAGAGTTAGCTGTCGCCTGGAGGTAGTTTGAGGCCATTCGGACATGTATGCCAGGAGATATGGCGGTTTTACCAAAGGTGTATCCGTCTGGCGAGGAACTAACGATCAACGCCGACCGGCCCTAGGTCGGTACAACTGGGTCGGTACTACAACAGGAACCAGTACCGACCAGAAGTTCTTTTCAAAACCGACCCAGATCAACTCGGCATGAATCTTCAAGATGATTAGTACCGACCCACTCCCAGTCGGCACTACAGCTCGGCGCAAACACGGTAGTGCAGACTAACCAATTTGTACCGGAAGAACGAAGGGATTACGCTCAGATTCAGCCTCAATAATCTTCATGAAAGTTGTAGCTAGATGAGTTATCTGTCTATTGGAGGTGGTTTGAGGTCATTCGAATGTCAGGTTCAGGAGTTATGGCCGATTTACTAAGTGTATGTCCATATGTGCCGACCCATTTTCAAGCGGTACAAATGGTCGGCATGACACCAGGGATTTGTACCGACACATTTGTACCGACCCAGGACTTGTCGGTACAAATCTCTCCAACCCAGCTTCACTTCCATGCCGGCCAAATTTCACCCGACGTGCATCTTTCGTCTACAACAACACCGACCCATCCTTAAGCGGTATGGCATGCTCGGCATCAATCCTCAAAGTTCAGTACCGACCTGTCCTGATGCGGTACAATTGCTCGGTACTGGGGAAAAGATTAGTACCGACCTTCCCTAGCTCGTTACACTTGGTCGGTACAAAGCCACTTCCTAATCCGTCCTCGTGAAGCCAGCTAAAGTAACTCAAAGATCAGGCCGAATGAAGAATTTACACTCGGATTTAGCTTTGGAAGTCTTCATAGAAGCTGTATATAATTGAGTAAGCTGCCTTCTAGAGGTGGTTGCAAGTCATTCTGATCTGTGGTTTAAAAGATACATCAGATTTATCAGAGACATGTCTGTCTGGCGCCCAAACGAGTTCTGCTCCAAATACGACTTCTGAAAGATCAACCCAGAAGAAGGATGTACACTCGGATTCAGCTTCAAAGTGCTTCATAAAAGTCGTCGCAAAACGAGTTAGATGTCGATGGGAGGTGATTTCAGGTCATTTGGATAAGTGGTTCGAGAGATATGACGATTTTACCAAGTGTATGTAGACCAGTACCGACCGACTCCCGTGCGGCACACTCCGACCGGTATGACACCAGGTACTTGTGCCGACCCACTGTACCGACCCAGGACTGGTCGGTACAGAAACCTTATGTGACCACAACCCAGATCCAACCGGGTCAATACCTGGTTTGTTCCGGGTTGACCCGGTTCGCCCAAAAACACTATTTATACTCCAAAAACCTAATTTTTCAAAGGGGAATGCTTTCTTTTATCCTTTTCTCTTGCTAAAAACCTTTTTTGAGGGTTCTAAACATTTTGTAAGAGAAATCTCGAGGTTTTATGTAATTAAAAGTATTGGTTTCTTAATTTCTCTAATCTCTTTCATTATTAATCATCTAATCATGGGATCTAACACTTTTCTTATGAGATTTGTTGGTTCCACCATGATTAGTGAGTAGTTCCCTTTTGGATCATTGGGCTTGGTATATTAGGGATTTGTTTTGTTAATCTTTGATGTCTAGAGCTTAATGATGTTATTTCATTTCTTATTTAGTGGTTTTAATGCTAGATTAGGCTTGAGATAGTTAATCTAGATCATAGGGAATTTCATGCACACAAGGTGTTTGATGAAATTCCCCAATGAACTAAATAAGAGATTTTCATACTTAGCCCATGAGAGTGAATGTGTAAGGTGAATCTTGGCTAATAGAACCTATGTTTAATGCTTGTTAATTACATTTTCACAAATGAGAATTTGATCTTGAATTTGTAATTAGTGAAGTGATTAGTGCTAAGAGATTAGGCTAATCTTAGTTAGTGTTCTAGGTTTAAGGAAATGCACTTCTGTTATTGGATATAATTCATTGCTTAGCTTAAGATCCTATTTTAATCATTGTCTTAATTGTTTTTAGTGCTATTTAGTTGTTTGCTTGTTTAATTTGAATTATTAGGTTGTTAGCTAACAACCTCAATTGGATTGACACCTAAAATATTGCAATGACGTGAGCATTTTTAGAATTGATTCTTAAGGAGGAAAAATCCTATTTATCAAGGTTACTCTGAAATCTACCCAGCATGCCAACTATGTGGCTAATATCAGGTCTAGTGCAAACATGTGCATACATCAAACTTCCCACAAGAGATGCATAAGGATATTATTGCATTTCATTACGTTTCATTTCATTCTGCGGACATTGCTTAAGATCAAGCTTGTCACCTTTCTGCATAGGAACAATGCTAGAAGAACACGTCATCATGCCAAATCTCTCAAGAATATTATCAATATATGCTTTCTGAGATAACCCTAAAATTTCAAGTGATCTATCACAGAATATATCAGTTCCTATCACATATGATGCCTCACCCATATATTTCATATCAAAATTCTTAGCGATATAACTCTTAGTCTCATGTAATCGACCAAGAGCACTGCTGGCCAATAAGATGTCATCAACATACAACACCAAAAATATGAACTTACTCCCATTGATCTACAATGTTTTCTTTGAAACCAAATTTTGTAATGGTTTCATCAACCTTTAGATACCATTGCCTCGAAGCTTGTTTCAGTCCATATATTTTCTTTAGTTTGCAAACCATGTCTTCTTGACCTTCGATTATGAAACCTTCAGGTTGACGCATATAGACTTCCTCTTGCAAGTCTTCATTAAGAAAGACAGTTTTCACATCCATTTGATGTAACTCAAGATCATATTGAGCTACTAATGTCATGATAATTATGAGAGGGTCTTTTCTTGACACAAGTGAAAAAATCTCACTATAATCGATGCCTTTTCTGATTAAAACCTTTAGCTACAAATCTGGCCTTATATCATTCAACATTGCCATTTTAGTCGAGCTTGGTCTTGAGGATCCACTTACACCCAACTGTTTTGTGTCCTTTTGGCAATAGAACAACATCTCAAACTTCATTCTTAGCCATCGAGTCTATTTCATGTTTACTTGCATCAATCTATATATCAGAATTAATATGTTTCATGGCTTGTGAATAAGAAAACAGATCTTTAATATCACATTCTCCATATTTTACTTGGTAAATCATATAGTCATCGGATATAGCAGATCTTCTTGGACAAATTGATCTTCTTAATGCTGGTTCCTCTACATGATCATTATTGGCGATATTTTCATCATGGAGTGAATGATCATTCACTGGGTTTTCCTCATTGTTTAACGGTTCAACAACGGGAGAATTCCCAACATTCAGAACTAAGGGTAATGGAATATTAACCCTAATTTCCTGACTGATCACTTTGAACTTTATCACTCTCACTAATCTCGCCATTCTCATAAAATCTGGCATTATTGGTTTCTACTATTCTCTTACTATGGTTTAGACAATAAAATCTTTATCCTTTAGACTTCTCAGGGTATCCAATATAAAGAAACCACTGACCGTTCTAAAATATAATTTCTTTTCATGTGGGTTATAGATTCTTTCTTGAGCTAGACATCCCCAAACTTGGAGGTGTGACAGACTAGGTTTCCAACCTCTCCACAGTTCAAAAGGGGTCTTTGAACCTGCTTTTCTAGGAACCATGTTCAAGATATAGATTGCGGTACGTAAAGCATCCATCCACGAGGATCGATATAGGTAAGCTAGCATGACTCATCATAGATCTAACCATTCCCATATAAGTACGACTACGCCTTTCAGCTACACCATTCTGCCATGGAGAACTAGGCATTGTGTAATGTGCAACAATTCTTAATTTCTAGAGAAATTTGGCAAAAGGTTCAACATGTTGTCATGTTTCATCATATCTGCCATAAAATTCACCATCTTTATCTGACCTAACGATTTTCACCTTTCTATCTTATTGTCTCTCTAATTCAGTAATGAACACTTGTACAAAATCCACATACTGAGACTTTTCATGCAATAGATAGAGATAACAATAACGTAAATAATCATCAATAAAAGTAATGAAGTACTTTTCGCCTCCAAAACTTGGTACGTCAAAAGGTCCACAAATATATGTATGTATGAATTCAAGAAGCTGTGTATTTCTTGTGGCTCCTCTCTTAGTGTGTTTAGGTTGCTTACCCTTAATGAAATCTACACACTCTTTACTATTTGTAAAATCTAGATTCAGAATGACTCCATCTTTTACCAATCTATTGATTCTTTCACTGGAATCATTTGCACATGTTTTACGATTAATTTCACGTTTATCTTGTAGGGTGAGATGTGTTTCAAAAGATTGATCAGCCAGATTTAACATATAAAGACAATCAACTAATATTCTAGAGCCAATTCGGTTAGAGTTCAAAAATAAATTGAAACAACCATCTTCTTGAGTCGATTTTAAACCAAGCAAATCAAGTTTGCTTACTGAAACTAAATTACAGGAAATAGATGGAACATAAAGAGTTTGAAATAAATCCAAACAAAATCCACTATCTAAAATGAGACGATAAGTGCCCATAGCTTCAATTCGCGCTTTGTCTCGGTTTCCCATAAATAAGTAGTTTTCACTTAGAGTTATCGTATGGGTTGTAAGGAATCCCTGCAAGAAATTGGTTACATATACATTAGCACCGCTATCAATCCACCAAAATTTAGAAGAAACATGAGTAAGATTAGATTTGAAAATGCTTACGAAACCCTTAGGATTACCTTTCTTTTCAATCCATTCTTTTTTTTTTTTAAAGGGCAATCTTTCCAAAAGTGTCCAACCTTTTTGCAAAAGATGCATCAGTCATCTTTCTTTGCTTTTTTCTTCTCATTTGCTTGATTGAAATCTTCCATTTTTGGTGGTGCTCATTTATGGCTCATTAGATGTCTTTTCCCATCCTTAGGTCCAATTCCTTGGATATAATGGACAACCCTAATACCTTCACGACCAAGCCTAGACTCCTCTTGTACCAATTTATTAGCCAATTCATTCGACATCCACCTTTCATCAATGGCGTTGTAATTTATTTGGAATGGTCAATACTGAGAAGGTACATAATTTAGGATAAATTGGACAAGAAAATAATCGTCCTCACTTATTCCTATATTCTCCAGCTTAACCGCAAGGCTGGTCATTTCAATGCAATGTTCATGCATAAACCTTGTGCCATCATGTTTTATGGTTGTAAGATCTGCCATAAGTTTCCCAGCAAGGGATTTGTCTACAGTCTTAAACCGTTCTGCAATAGCTGCAAGATAAGTCTTAGCTTTTTCTGAAACTATAAGGGAAGTTTTGATGTTGCTAGCAATTGTCATCTTAAAGAACATGATGCTCAATCTGTTCGCTTTCTCCCACGCTTAATGGAGAACCTTTTCTTCCTTAGTACTATCGATAGTAAGTGGTTTTGGCTCCTCTTCACGAAGTTCAATATCCAAGTCTAGTACTTCTAATGTGAACTCAACTTTCTCTTTCCATTATGAGAAGTTGGTTTCAGTGGGACTGGAACAACATAGACCATATATGACAAATTAGCAGGAAAATATGGTGCAATTTAGAGATACAACAAGTGTTAATTAGGTTTCAAAACATAATCAACACATAAGAAATTGAATGCACATGACAAGATATTATAGTGCTAATTCAAAGGAACCCAAAATTTGCACAGATTCTTATCTGCGATAATATCTCTAATTCACAGACACAAAAATTATACACGCACAAAAATTAAACATAGATTCAGATCTACAAAACCCTAATTTGCAGATTACTTAGATTCATCTATTCATGCCATAGATCTATTATATTTAAGTGAAAATGGATTAAACAAATGTTCATAACCTAAGCTCTGATACCACATGTAAGCATAATCTTACATGAACCCTAAGAACTTTAAACATCTAGGTTAATCCATAATAGAATCATAAGGAGGATTAGCAGAGTACCTCCATTCATTGTTGCAAATATGTCTTCCTGAACGGTATTCTGAATGGAAGACGTAAAACCAGATCTCTAAGATATGAGTTTAGGTTTCTCTCTCTTGCCTATAAACTTTATGTGTTGTGTTTTTGGGATGCCTTCATGATGGACAACTAAATGTATATATTTATAGGAGGAGAGATGATTTTTAGGGTTTCCTTAGAATTAATCTCAGTCGTCCATCAAAATGTAGTTTGATTAGGAATAAACTCATTTATTTCAAATTTAATTAGTCACCAAATATATTAAGGAATATCAATATATCTATAGAAAACGGATAACAATAAGACCATATAATTGGATAATGAAATATTTCTTACATAAACATCCATTGGTTAAGCTCTTCTGTATGACAAAAATCCTTCATTTTAAATGATATTCACATTCCGAGAAAACTTTTAAAATCTCGAGACTGAACTGCCACTTTCTGAATATGGAGAATAGAATAATACAAATACTCTGTTCTGGTATGACAATTGGCTCCCCTTGGAAAGCCTTCTCAACATTTTAGGTGACACGAGCCATCCGGTTTTTTGGATATAAAAAATATGCTAGAGTTGCAAAGGTTGTTTCTCCTAGTGAATGGCATATTCGTCACCGTCGAAGTACTAATCTTCAACATTTTTTCGAATGTGTCGTGGCAGCACTACTCCACTTGATATTAGCAGGAATGGATGCCACGTTATTGAAACATAAAGACGATGACTCTAAGCAAATGGCGGACACATAAAATATTTTTACCGGGGTCATAATTTTAAATTAAAAATTATTTATTTATTTATGACACAAATTATATAGTACGTTATGCAAGCGTATAGCTTTCAAAATATTTTAAAGAAAATCAAACTAAAACAAATGTGTATACTGTCAAAAAAAAAAATTAATCGTGACAAATATGGATACATCTTATTTTTCATTTATTACTTAGTTGGCTTTAAAGAACAAGCTAGCTATTGGTGAAAGAACACGAGGATGGGGCTTTCCCCAAAGCTTACTTACTTTGTGGAAAACCGGACGGAACTCGAGACCACCTTTTCTTTGCTTGCTGATAATGGGATAATTCGATCCTTAATCAATTACCCAAATACTCCATCCATCGTTGTAGCATTTGAGAATCAATCCGAGGAGGTCCTAGAGTAACACACCGAGAATGCAAGAAACTTTTTAATCTAAACAATTCAAATAAAGTTTTATCTAACGATCCTAATGGAATTAAAGTGCAAACAAACAAGAGCAAAACATAATATAAAGACAATTAAAAGACTAACACAATTCAAACTTGAAACAAGACAAGAAATCAAACAAAGAAGCTAAACGAGATTAAAATCAATACTAAAAGCAAATCCAAGGATGAGGTTATTGATTTCGGGAGATTCTAGAGATAATCCATGATGTCAATTACTCAAACAATTTGCTAATCATTTGGTTTAGATCACTAATTAAGATTAATCCACTTTCATGAAACTAATCACTTTGTTAATTACCTAATTAAGAACAAATTCTCATTTGTAATTAAGCAATCAACAAGCATTAATCTCAAGATCATATAACCAATAAACTTCTTAGACATCTATTTCCATTGGCTAATCAAGTAAATCTCTTAAAAAGTTCTTTGGAGAATTTCAGCGAACACCTTCCGGACATGAAATTCCTTAAGATATAAATCAACCAAATCAAGGCTAATCTAGCATTAATCTCATTTAATACAAAAGGATATAACTAAGCCATAACATCATAGATATACTCTAATCATCACCCTAATCTACCCCATCCCATGGATCCTAAAGGATCTACTCACTAATCATAATAGAACCAACAAATCCCACTAGAGAAGTGTTAATAAACATGATTAGTGAAAGATTAAAAGATAGAATAAGAAGAACACTAATGAAATTGCATTAAACCTCAAAGATTCAAATACAGAAAGTATCAAAATATAAAAAGAAAAAAGTTTGCAAAGGGAAAACAAGATAAGAAAAAGCTTGCGAATAAAACTAGGTCTTGGGCTATTTATAACAAACTGGGCCGGACCGAGTTTTGACCCGGTGGGTTTGGATCTTGGCAGTTGGTATCGGTATGCCTTCCCCCAATATGGAATGCCGATACGGTTTGGCCGAGGGTCGGGCATTATCGTATTGGCATGCACTACCCCGATACAATACCCCAATAATGCATCTGGTGGGAAATCTGGGGGACTTGTATCGGGGTGGATGCCTGATACAGCAAGCTTGTATCAGGGTCTTCTAGCCCGATATGTCATCCCGATATTCTTCCCGGTGGTCCGTATCCGCGCCTAACAGATATGTTTGGCCGAGGCGTCGAGCAAACTTGTATCAGGGTCTTCTAGCCCGATATGTCATCCCGATATTCTTCCCGGTGGTCCGTATCCGCGCCAAACAGATATGTACTTACTAATTTGTCGTATCTCTTGAACTGCTACTCGGAATGACTTGAAACAAGCGGCAAACGAAAGCGAACTCGATTATCTATGAATTTCATCAAGATCTCCGAAGCTAAATCCAAATGTAAAACCTTCATATGACACGATATTTCAGTCACTTCGGATGGACTCCAATTTTCCTTGATTTTTGGGCATAGCTCTTGCTCCAAACTGGTCCCTTTTGCCTCATGATCTTTCTCAAAACTCCATTAGGCTTCTTTAGCTCCCAAAAAACTTCTCTTTGGTCCAAGTAAGCTTCAAATCCTTGATTCCACTCCAAAACCTAATATATGCAAATGGAGATCCAAATGCAACTAATTGTACCTAAACATGAATGTAAATACGTAAAGACAAGGAAAAACATGGCTATAAATCATGTAAAATTCCAAGATATCAACTCCCACGAACTTGCCTTTTGATTGTCCGCAAGCAAACAAACAAGAACAAGTCGAAGAAGAAGTTTGAAAACGGGAGCTCAAATCCGAGAATATCAACAAAAGAATTCAAATCAATGCCCGTGCGAGTAGTTATGTGATGCACAAACAACCTCTACTTCAAAAGATTTAGCCATACTCGTAGCTACACGAATCGGGTCTAAGCCTTAGCATCCACAAGCATTCATATCCTCCAACTCGTTAACATTCATTAAGTACAATGGTGAACCATGCCTTATACAAATCAAGTGAACTCATTTGGCTTAGGGAAAAAAAGTTTTGAGATAAAAGTGATCTCAATCATGTGGGTATTCCAATGCAAGGGAATCTCTCACGAAATAATGAACTTTGGCAAAATGCTAAGAGTAAAGAACAACTGATGCATACAAGGATAAGTTCCATCTATCCAATGCCCCAATATGAACTCCATTCTTATTTCTAAACCCATCAAGTTCCATTTCTAAACTACCCATATCACAAGGCATTTTCTGCCTTCTTATCCCCAAACTTTCCACCACCGTTCTTTTTTTTTTCACACTAAGGGGATTCTCTTCTTCTTCTTCAAATTCGATTGGATTGACTTCTCATCTTTTCTTTTCCTTTAGCTCTTCTTTTGCTATTTCAACTTTTGGATGTCTTAGCCGTTTTTGGCTCTTCTTTTCTTTTACACTAGAGCCTTGTACATTTCATTACTTAGAGCTATTTCATACTTTCATGCCAACCAATCCAAACTTTTGCTTTCCCCTATCCATTCTCCCAATCTTTTCCTTTCTCCACATTCTCTTTTCTTTCCATCAACACCCAAACCCCCAACCTATCTATCCTAGCCTATGTCTAGCTCATTGATGTTTGAGCTAGTTCTATATGGAAGCTTCTCCTTGTCGCCCCAAACTCAACACTTTTTGCTAAGTTCATTCAAAATTAGGCCTCACGACACACACAAGAGATGAAGGCTTGAAGGAAGGCTTAGTTTAGGGTGTGGTTACCTGTTCCAAAGATGGGAATCGGTTATTTGAGCTAACAAGAGAGTGGTAAAAAGGGAGATAATAGCTCAAATATGTATATGGTATCCATGAGTTCACTCTTCAATGCATAATCATGATAATTATGAGTCAAGATTAAAAGTTTATATAGATAGAGTTGGATTCAATTCAAAACATGCTTCAACCAAGACAAAAACATTCAAACCGCGAGATCAAAACATCGATCATCCTTAACTTCGTGATCGCTCAAATGGATCAAAGAAATTCTAACGAGGGAATTAATTCAAGCTCTTAAGTTTATATTCTACATGGAAATTTCTCCCAATGCAAGTGAATTCAAACCTATATGCATATAGACTCAATCTTAATCATGCAAAATGCAACTACATGTTCAAAATTCAAAATTTTCAATTTTTATGATTTTTCTATGCACTTATATGTATGCATGAGACTCAAGTATGCATAAAAATAATAAGAACACAAAACACAAGGTCAAAAGACACAAACCCTCCCCCGAACTTGAATTGCACCGTCCCGGTGCAACAAAAGTCAAGGAGAAGGTAAAAATATGAAAGAAAGTATTTACAATGAAATGGAGCTTGGATCATACCTTTGGATTGGGGAGAAGGAGTGGTGGAACCGGGTTAACGAGGAGAGAGGGTTGACGTTTCATAGCTCAACCCATCCTTTCATCAAAGACCATCCTTTGGACCCATGAAATCTATAAACATCAAACAAAAACATCAAAAGGAACTAGAAAGAACAAAAATTTATACAAAGATAGTCATGGGAATGCCTCCCAAGAGCGCTTGTTTAATGTCACTAAGCTTGACGTTTCAAACCATTTTAGGCGGGGAGAGACGGAGTAGTGGAACTCCTTGGTTGGTCCTTGATCTAGAGTGTGAGAACCTTGCAAAACTGATATTCTCATATTTTACTCGTTTTAGCATGCATTCTACTTGGCGTTTTGAGTCACATGCATGCATAATCATTGTTTTCCTTAGTGTTTTGGTCTAAATTAGAGTCTAGCTAGGTTTCATTAAGTCCTAGTGAGTCTTGCATCATTTGGAGTGTTTTATAGGTGCTTGGAGTCATTTTGGAGAAGTTTGGAGTTATGGAGCATAAGAGAAGGAAGGGGTCATCCGAACCGTCCAAAAGAACCTGCCGAACAAAGGCTCTCTGATATGATTTAGCTTCGGAGGTGTTCATGAAAGTTGTAGAGGGATGAGTTATATTTCTACCGGATTTTAAATCAAGTCATTCGGACCAGTGGTTTGGAAGATATGGCCTTTTTACTGAAGCCATGCCCGACTAGCCGCGAAGATGTCGAACAATACCGACCGGCATTGGGTCGGTAGCATGGGTCGGTATTGCTCCAGAGACTTATACCGATCAGAAGCACTTCTCAACACCGACCCAGATCTGCTCGGCATGAAGGATCAGGAAGATTTGTACCGACCCATCCTGGGTCGGCACAAACCAAGCGGCACAAACACGGCAGTGCAGACCAACCCATTTGTATCGGCAGAGCGAAGTGGATCCAGTCCGATTCAGCCTCGACGGTCTTCATGGAAGTTGTCGGGGAATGAGTTAGCTTGCCAGAGCAGTTGGAATGAGGGCATTTGGATAAGTGGTTCAAGAGATATCGCAAGTTTACCGAAGGTGTATCCGTCTGGCCGCGAGACCAACGCCGACCAGCATTGGATCGACACAAGAAAGATTAGTACCGACCTGTCCTGGACCGGTACTAACTGATCGGTACAAAGGCAAAGATTAGTACCGACCTGTCCTAGCTCGGTACACTTGGTCGGTACTAATCCACTCCCAAATCCATCCCCATGAAGCCAGCCGAAGTGTCTTAAAGATCCGGCAGAACTAAGAGGTTACAGTCCGATTCAGCCTCAATGAACTTCATGAAAGGTGTAGCCAGATGAGTTAGCTTGCCACAGGAGTTGAAATCAGGTCATTCGGATGCGTATTCCAGGAGATACGGCGAATTTACTCAGGGCATGTCTTACAGGCCGCAAGACAATGCCGACCAGCATTGGATCAACACAAGAAAGATTAGTACCGACCTGTTCTAGACCGGTACTAACTGGTCGGTATAAAGGCAAATATTAGTACCGACCTGTCCTAGATCGGTACACTTGGTCGGTACAAATCCACTCCCAAATCTATCCCCATGAAGCCAGCCGAAGTGTCTTAAAGATCGGGCAGAACGAAGAGGTTACGGTCGGATTCAGCGTCAATGATCTTCATCAAAGATGTAGCCAGATGAGTTATCTGTCTATTGGAGGTAGTTTGAGGTCATTAGGACATGTATTCCAGGAGATATTGCGATTTTACCAAAGGTATATACGTCTGGCCGCGAGACCAACGCGGAGGAGCATTGGATCGGCACAAGCAAGCCCAGTACCGACCTGTTCTGAAGCGGTACAGCTTGCTCGGTACTGAGGCAGAGAGTAATACCGACCCAGATCACTCCCCATACCGACCCAGAACCGACCGGTACAAAATCCAATCTTTCCTCAACGAAGCTAGCCAAAGTCACCTAAATATCACGCCAAATGGACAACTTACGTTCGGAATTAGCTTCGGCCGTCTTCATAGAAGTTGTAGATAATTGAGTTATCTGTCTTCTGGAAGTAGTTTGAAGTCATTAGGAGCGGTGGTTCGAAAGATACATCCGATTTAGCGGGGACGTGTCTGTCTGGCGCCCAAATGAGCTATGCGCAGGGAGTATTGCCGCCCAACTGTACCGACCCATGACTGGTCGGTACAGATCTCCAAAATCAGCAAAAACCAGTTTCAGCTGGGTCAATACCCGGTTTGTCCCGGGTTGACCCGGTTCGCCCACCTTCCTTTAAATAGTCCAAAAACCTTATTTTCAAGGGCTAAGCTTTATTTTCTCTCTTTCTTTTGGCACAAAAACGTGGTCTTTGGTTTCTTAGAGGATTTTGGATGATTTTGTATGATTGATCTTGAATTTAATTGCAAGTTTTAGTTTAATCTTCCTAATCCTTCATCTTTCTATTCATTAATCATGGAATCCATCATCTTTCTCATGGAATTTGTTGGGTTCATGAAGATTAGTGAGTAGTTCCTTCTTGGATCATTGAGCTTGGTAGATTAGGGGGTTTCTTTGTTATTTATTGATGTCTATGGCTTAATTATATTGTTTCCTCTCTTATTTGATGGTTTTAATGTTAGATTAGGCTTGAGAAAGTTGATCTAGAGCTAAGGGCATTTCATGCACACAAGGTGTTTGATGAAATGCCCAAATGAATTAAATAAGAGGATTTTCATTCTTAGCATCATGAGAGTGATTTTCTAAGGTGATTATTAGCTAATAGAACTCGAGTTTAATGCTTGCTAATTACTTATTTCACAAATGAGAATTTGATCTTGATTTGGTAATTAGCGAAGTGATTAGTACTAAGAGATTAGATTAATCTTGATTAGTGTTCTACGCTTAAGGAAATGCTATTTTGTGATTATGTGGACATCATTGATTAGCTTAAGATTCCCCCAATCAATTGCCTTGCCCAATGATCCTCTTTTAATCATTGTTAATCTCGTTTAGTGCTTGTCTTTTGTTTATTTGCTTTCAATTACATTAGGTTGCTAGATTAAAACCCAAATCTCTTTGGTTTGTTTAGCTTAAGCGATTTCTTGCATTCTTAGTGTGTTGTTCTTGTGCCTCCCTTGGATTGATCCTCAAATACTACAATGATGGAGTGTTTGGGTAATTGATTTGGATACAGACAATTATCCTTCATCAATTTGGCGCCGTTGCCCGGGAGGCAATAGCAATAACCATTATGATTTACATTTTGCTTGAGACTAAGCTTTTAGTTTCACTATGTTAATGCACATCAGTAAGAGTATGCATCTCGTTGAGATGATGAATTTTCTTTTGTTTATTGTTACTAACTTGTCTTCCTTAGCTCTTTTGTGCTTTCAAAGGTACCAAAATCAAGGGAAGAGACATGGGAAGACAAGATCAATTGAAGTGTTTGAGGTTGTCAATTACAAAGACGTTCTTGAAGATCTACAACCTCAAGAGGTGGACGACCAAAGAAGCATTTCTCAAGCTCCAAAACTTCAAGAAATGCCACAACTTCAAGATCTAACACGTCCTCAAGAGTTGGCATCAAATCCGAGCCAAGCTCCAAAGGACAAGCCAACGGTTGGAAGCTTTGACACTCCTTGTTGTCGTGGATCGAGATATGGGATCCACCCTCCTCCAATTGAAGCCAAGGCCTATGAGATCAAAGCAAGCTTGGTTAGATTGATTCAAGAGTCTAAGTTCTTGGGGACGAAAGTTGAGAACCCTTATGATCACTTGGATTCCTTTGAGAGGTTGTGTGACACGTGTAGAACCGGAGGAGTACCCCATGATAGCATCAAGATCATCTTGTTCCCGTTTTCTCTTGGAGAAAAAGCAAGCCAATGGGAGAGAACGCTGCCATCTCACTTGGTAAATTCTTGGGATGATTGCAAGGATATTTTCCTCAACAAGTTCTACTCCACACAAAGAACGGTACAAACTAGAAGGGACATCTCGAATTTCAAGCAAAGCACGCATGAAAGCTTTCATAAGGCATGGGGAAGACTTAAAGGATATACTCGAGATTGTCCCCATCACGGGTTCAAGGAGGAAGCCATCCTTAGCATCTTCTATTTGGGAATTGATCAAGAGCACAAATGGACCTTAGATGCGGCTAGCAATGGGCGTTTTACAAACCTCACCGTGGAACAAGGAGAGCTACTAGTGGAGAACTTTTCCCAAAGCGAAGAGAACTATGGTGATGAGTATGCTCGGGCTACAAGGACCACGAGTGCTAATGAGGAGCAAAGGAGAACTAAGGAAATGAAGGCTCTAAACGAAAGAGTGGACAAGCAATCCACATTGATAAAAAA